>JASAOG010000209.1:30000-287500 GCA_030265305.1 Biomphalaria pfeifferi
TTTGCTTGTTAATAAAAATTTGGATTGATTTTGATTTGATGACGTCTGATGGCGTTTAAAATAAAAGAGAGAAAAAAAAGAAGCACTATATAAACTGCTACACCGTCTGTAAATCTGTCCAGATCTTATCTTTCGTGTCTCTTGTTTTAAGGTAAGGTTAGAAAGTAATCTTCTTAGATTAAAACAAACAATTTATGTTCAACTTAAGCTTATAGTGTACAGATAGCGGCTTAAATTCAATGTATCTACTATATTCGTATCATTTACAAAGATGAAATGATATGGCCTATAGTGTATAGATAGCGGCTTAATTCGGTGTATCTACAATATTCGTATCATTTACAAAGCTGAAATGATATGGCCTATAGTGTATAGATAGCGACCTTATTCATTGTATAAGAATATGTTTATGGGCCCCCCCCCCCATATGACAAAAAAATGGAGTAGTTTGCATGTATCGGTACATTTACTAAAAGACATTCAAGTTCATGAACACAGCTGACAGAATCATTTAAGACCATGTCTAAGTACTGTTTAGCAAAGTGAACATAATGAGCAAGCACTCATATTGGAAACCCATCGTTGCCTTGGCATTGTAAGTAATATGGTGATATTTTATTACTTAAGACTAAGGCTGCTTTATTGATCCATATGGATCTAAATTTCTAGATATTATATGTAACTACTAAGTTTTTCTTGGAGGCCCTAAGATAGAGCTAATGTTGCATGGAGGTGATTCCGGCCCTGGCCCCATGGTTGTTACACCATGGGGTGTGGGCCCCTAAATAGTCGTGGGCCCGGAATCATTGAACCCCTTCGCGCCATGGATGCTACGCCACTGCTTCAGGATATTTTAAGGAATTTTTTAAAAATCTATTTCTTACAAAATTGCAGTGTAGAGCAGGACACGGTTGGTCAATAGTCATGGGAACAGGCGATATGAAACCCATAGGGCCTACGCGTCATACAGTGTCGTGTTTAGAGTTGAAAAGGCGTTAAGCTATTTGAGATATGGGGGCCCATATAAGTCCAGATATTGTATGTAACAACTAAAATTTCTTGGAGGCCCTAAGATAGAGCTTATGTTACATAGAGGTAAATGCGACCCTGGCCCCATGGTTGTTACACCATTGGGTGTGGGCCTCTAAATGGTCGTGGGCCCGGGTTCATTGAATCCCTTCACGCCATGGATGCTACGCCACTGGTCTCGCCACGA
Organism: Biomphalaria pfeifferi; assembly: GCA_030265305.1. NCBI lineage: Eukaryota > Metazoa > Mollusca > Gastropoda > Planorbidae > Biomphalaria > Biomphalaria pfeifferi. Next base: position 31,217 of record JASAOG010000209.1, read on the forward strand.
TCTACACGAACATTTATGCCAAGTTTAATCAAGATTGGTCAAACAGTTTTGAGTTGTATTTGGGACAAACATACTTACATACAAAAAATACATACATACGCCCTACTCTTTGCTTTATATATTAGATGTCTTATCTATGTAAATGAATAATTGTGCAAAGTTTCAACTTGATCCGAGAATGGGTGTGGGAGAAATAACGTGTACACACTTTTAACAAGACAGACAGAGTGAGTTAATATGAGCTTTGAAAAAAAAATATTTGTTTCCCTTGAAGCTCTGAAAGGACAACGATGATACTGGCCACTGTTCTCTTGGCTGTTGTTGGTCAGTTGGCTTATGCTGACCAACAGCAACAAGTTGCGCTGTCAACAGCGTCTGCAAGCTTCTCCCAGAATCTCTACCAGCAAGTTGCTTTGGACAAACCCAACGTCATCTACTCACCTTACAGGTAGGTCAAAAGTTCAAGGACTCAACAATTATTCTCATTTCCACTCCACCGTAGGCAGGAGCGGACTATGTGTCAAAATCGGCCCTGGCTTTTCTATACAATCCGGCCCACAAATCGATGGACGTCCAATCCTAGCCTACCTGTCCTCAAAAGTATTGTGTCAAGTTGAAGAATGGATCGAAAGTAGCTGGTATTTTAATAATTTAGTTGATGATTTTGAAACCTTTAAATCTAAAAGACTCTATTACTAAATAAATAAAGTATAACACTTGGATAGGGTAGAAAATTATTTCTACCATATAGGCTGCAAGGCATCTGGAGGTCCCCTATGAATGAACTTATAGTTTATGATAGAGATTCACTCCTCACTTTCTCAGGCGTATAGACTTCAATTTACAAATACAACACTTCATCCTCCATTATTTAACTGCCCATCTCACGAGGTCATTGGGGCACAGTGTCTGAGTGGTTAAGCGATTCCGAAACTGGGGTCCTGGGTTCAAATCTCGGTGAAGATTTTGAATTTCGGGATTTTTTAGGGCGACCCAACTCTAACGTGTACCTGACTTTAGTTGGGGAAAGTAAAGGCGGTTGGTCATTGTGCTGGCCACATGACACTCTGCTCGTTAACCATAACATCATCTGCCCTATAGATTGCAAGGTCTGAAAGCTTTCTGCTTTCTCAATAACTTAGAAACATAGTTTGTCTGTCAATCTTAGAGCTGGCTACACACACAACAGGACATTAAGTCCACTTGTTGGAAGGTAATTTAATTAGTGTAGACTCTAATTATATTTCTGTGTTGTCACTATTCAGTCTATGGAATATTAAGCTGTTATATTTTGTAATTGATACTGGATATTTCAAATGTCTGAACTGATTCTGTATTATAGTACGAGATACAGGGGCGAGCATAATTGGGGTCCGAGAAAGTTTAATAGAAGAAAGTCAGAAGATAGATGGGTTTTTTGCTTTAAAATTAATAGATGGACAAACCTTTCAGTATCCACTTGCTTGGATAGACATTGATACTCCATTTTTAAAAGGAGTCTTTATAGCGGCCATGTTCAAGGACCCGATAGCAGATATCAGGCTAAAGCATTTTTATATGGGAATGCTGTTACTAGGGCAATGGCGAAAGCAGAAGACACTAGGGTCAAATCAGAAGATAATGACAGGATTGGCTTAAGTAAGTGGATGGAATTGGACAGTGATTTTAGAGAGGACCAAAGAAATGATAGTTCTTTATTTAGATTATGGGGAAAAAGCGAAAGCAGGAACGGTAGAGGATAAGAAAAAGGGATTGGTATCGTTTATATAATACAGACGTTACTTCAAAAAAGAAGAAGGAGTGGAGTTTATAGTGGAAGAAGGTCTACTGTACACAGAATTTGAGAGAAAAGATAGCCCTGGGGTAATAGAACGACAACTTGTAATCCCTACGAATAGACGTGAACTACTATTAGAAATAGCACACTCTACACCTTTAGCTGGACATATGTCTATAAATAGAACCAAGTATCGGGTATATTCGCATTTCTTTTGGCCTGGGGTAGATAAAGATATAAAAACATACATTAATTGTTGTGACCTTTGTCAAAGAGGTAGACACCCAGGAAAAGCTGGAAAAGTAGAACTAGGGCGCATGAATATTGTTACAACTCTGCCATTCGCACCGCCATCTAAGCTAGAAGGTGCGCACTGTGATAAACTAGACTGGAAAGGATGTCAACATTAGAAGAGGAGAACGATTTCCGCCCAAGTTGAGAGCCAATATGGAGATGCTGTGCTCAATGCAGATGCCCCTTTGTGTTTGTCATGTCTCTGTATAAATAAACGTCTTTGTCTCGTTGAGTTGCCTCACTTAAGTTATTACAATATTATAGCCAGGTAATTTAATATCCTTACGTCCAGTAAAACAAATACTGTCAAGATTGTTTGATATTTTAGCAAAACCTTTTTGTATTTCGACTTCTATGTATCTCTTTGTCGTCTTGGGCCTTGAGCCTATTCATTCATAAATGATCATCATAAGGTTGGTGAATCTCTAGGGAGAAAACATTAATATTTTAACTACATTTTTTTTTGCACAGGATTTCAGCAATAGTTGCTTTTTTATGTTACTTATTTTCTGCTCCTTTTATTCATTCTCAAGACGTAACCAAAGCCAGTGACTCATCTGGGCGCATCCATTGTCTTACGAGACAGAAGGAGCCATATATATATATATATATTGATTCCAATCCACACATTTCTACACTGTCCGAGATAGCCTAATAATTGTGATTTGTGAAGGGCTTCTTAACGGGGACAACTCGAGATCATGTGGCAACTCCACCAAACCAATAAGAACTCGCATAGGACTGGACATGTCATCTATAGGACTTGGAACGTTCTAGATTCATCTGAATATATTCACACTAACGTCGATCTCTTTAAGAAATAAAATCCTTAAGTTTCTTGTTGATCGTTTAGTATGTATAAGGAATTGACGTCTACAAGAAGCACTACATACGGATGAAAGGGTATTGGGGACAATGCTTTAGATTAGTATTCGATATTACAGTGTATAAAATATTTTTTTTTTAAAATCACAACGCTCAAAATCCTGCTTTTAAAGAAAAAATTATACATCTTTAAACGATTTAATGGCATTCATAAGGCCCATTCGGAGGCCACACCGGCCTTGTAGGGTACTGGCCCACCGGGCATTTGCCCAAATGACAATATAGCCAGTCCGCCCCTGAGAGTAGGCCATCAGATCAAACAAACAAACATTAATTTTTTTCTGCTTAATTAAATTAAGAAGAATTTCTAAAAATAATATCTCAATCTAAATAAAGATGACGCAGAAAATGAAATGCATTGCCAATAGAGTTGTAATGAAATCGAAAACTATTTAAATTACTCAAAGGGTAATTCATTGCGATGAGATAAAAGAAAATACATTGGGATAAAACAAAACGGAAATACATTGGGATATAGCAAAACGGAAATACATTGAGATATAACAAATCGGAAATACATTGGGATATAACAAAACGGAAATACATTGAGATATAACAAAACGGAAATACATTGGGATATAGCAAAAAGGGAAATACATTGAGATATAACAAATCGGAAATACATTGAGCTATAACAAAACAGAAATACATTGAGATATAACAAAACGGAAATACATTGACATATAACAAAAACGGAAATACATTGAGATATAACAAATCGTAAATACATTGGGATATAACAAAACAGAAATACATTGGGATATAACAAAACGGAAATACAGTGACATATAACAAAAACGGAAATACATTGAGATATAACAAAACGGAAATACATTGACATATAACAAATCGGAAATACATTGGGATATAACAAAACGGAAATACATTGGGATATAGCAAAACGGAAATACATTGAGATATAACAAATCGGAAATACATTGGGATATAACAAAACGGAAATACATTGAGCTATAACAAAACGGAAATATATTGGGATATAACAAAACGGAAATACATTGAGATATAACAAATCGGAAATACATTGAGCTATAACAAAACAGAAATACATTGAGATATAACAAAACGGAAATACATTGACATATAACAAAAACGGAAATACATTGGGATATAATAAATCGGAAATACATTGGGATATAACAAAACGGAAATACATTGAGATATAACAAAACGGAAATACATTGAGATATAACAAATCGGAAATACATTGGGATATAACAAAACGGAAATACATTGGGATATAACAAAATGGAAATACATTGGGATATAACAAAACGGAAATACATTGAGATATAACAAATCGGAAATACATTGAGCTATAACAAAACAGAAATACATTGAGATATAACAAAACGGAAATACATTGACATATAACAAAAACGGAAATACATTGAGATATAACAAAACGGAAATAAATTGGGATATAACAAAACGGAAATACATTGGGATATAACAAAACGGAAATACATTGAGATATAGCAAAACAAAAATACATTGAGATATAACAAAACAAAAATACATTGTGATATAACAAAATGAAAATACATTGTGATATAACAAATCGGAAATACATTGGGATATAACAGAACAAAAATACATTGGGATATTACAAAACGGAAATACATTGAGATATAACAAAACAAAAATACATTGAGATATAACAAAACAAAAATACATTGTGATATAACAAAATGAAAATACATTGTGATATAACAAAACGGAAATACATTGGGATATAACAAAACGGAAATACATTGGGATATAACAAAACGGAAATACATTGAGATATAACAAAACGGAAACACATTGAGATATAACAAAAAATGGAAATACATTGGGATATAACAAAACGGAAATACATTGAGATATAACAAAACGAAATACATTGAGATATAACAAAACGGAAATACATTGAGATGTAACAAAAACGGAAACACATTGACATATAACAAAAAAGGAAATACATTGGGATATAACAAAACGGAAATACATTGAGATATAACAAAACGGAAATACATTGAGACATGACAAATCTTAAATACATTGGAATATAAACGGAAATACATTGAGATGTAACAAAACGGAAATACATTGAGATTAATCAAAACGGAAATACATTGAGATATAACAAAATGGAAATACATTGGGATATAACAAAACGGAAATGCATTGAGATATAACAAAACGGAAATACATTCGGATTAGAACGCTGTAAGTATCAGCATATACAGCAAAACACATGACCTTTTTGTCCTGGGATAAAAAAAATCTTTTGTCCACTTCTTACGGTAAGGTCACGTGACACCTTCTGCGGACAACTGAAACAGTAAAATAGAAAATATAATAACCTGGAAATAAATATTTGACCACTAACATTAACACATCTACTGTTTGCTTGACAAAATGCTATCTAGAAAGACGTTATGCAGATCTATAAATATTTTACAACTTTTAAGCTGTAAACAAGAAATTCCAGAAATGTTTACAAACATTTTCGAACCTTTTCTCCCAATATTCAGCATTCATTCAGCTTTGACGATGACGTCCCTTGGTGCAAAGGGAGATACTGCTTCAGAGATGAAATCCACACTAGGTATTACCTCCCTTGGTGACTCAGTTCATCTGACATATAAGGAACTCATTCAGCAGGTAATGGCTTCACCCAATTTTACAAAGTATCCCATCATGCAATTCTGTTTCATTTTTAACTGTTTACATCAGCTTATCAGAACAATTAAGCACATGTTTCTTAAAAATTACTTTGATGTACATAAGTAAATATAGAGTTGAAGCTAGGTGCTGAAACAAATGTGATACATACATATAGTAGACATAAATGAATAGCAGCTCCAGGGACCAAGTTTTTAAGAGAGAAAGTAATGAGTTAACTTCTAGGTGCTAGCTTCAACTCTATATTTACGTACACAGCTTAATTGCTCATACCCATTGAAGGTTCTATATGTAATGTGTTTATGTTGTCCACTTGTCATTATAAGAGATACACAATTAGATAGAGCCATCGTTTGTCTAATACATGCCTAACGGCTGTCGGCTCTATTGAAGCTGTGGGTGAGCGGATGCTGCGAGGTGGAGGGAGGGGCTAGCTAGGGCATGTGACCATTGACCACTGGGGTGGTAATTTGCATATGTACGAAATGATTGTTTTTTTTTTGGACATTCCGATGGTCTAGAGGTTAAATTCGATTAGTGCATTGTCGCTAAATGGTGTTGTCGTTTCCAGGGCCACTAGTTCGAGCCTTGGTCGGCGCAGTCCCTTATTTTCGTAGCATTTAATTCACTTCTTTCTCTCTTAAAACCTTGGTCCCTGGTACTGCTATTCATTTATGTTTAATAATATTTATATATACATAAGTTATGCGTACGATGTAATTACTTACTGTCTTGAAGTAACGTGTGTTATCTATAAGATAGGATAAAGACTGTATCACATAGTGAGTTGATTGACCATTGTAATAATTTTGATTTTTAATTTTTTTCCTGTTCTGAAATATCAACAAACTTAACGCACTTTATAAAGACAGTAGAACTAAACCATTTAAAAGTGCACATCTCTTAATGCCCAACATGAACACAACTTTTGACCAAACGTCCTTTCAAACAAAACTGAACTTCACTTTTATTGATACTATATAAACAGCTTTTAATTTTTTTTTTTACATAAATGAACAGTTTTATCTTTAGTGGTTTAAACAAAGAACAAAATCCATTTTTAAACTAAATATCTGCTACTTTTTGTTCTATAAGCGAATGAACTTTTGCGTATCGGATTCTACAGATCTGAAAAGTGCGAACAATTAAATAATGGTTTATTAGAAATTCTTCCGTTATCAATATTTCCATATTCTGTATACTGAATACACCAAAAATCTCAATTAACGTTTTTTTTTGGCTTTTAATTAATTAATTTCTCAAAATTTTCAACAAAAATTATTTTGTATACACACGTATAGATGAATTCAGTGACAGAGGTGCAGCTCCACACCGGAAACGCCATCTTTGTCAACCCTTATTATCAGATCAACCCAAAGTTTATCGAAGACACCACCAATGATTATTCCGCCAAAACAGCCAACATCGATCTAGCCGCAAACGGAGGTCCTGAAAAGCCAATCAACGATTACATTGCTGCTCAGACAGAAGACATGATTAAGGACGTCTTGCAACCAGGTAAGAAGATATTGTGTGGTGTCAATAATCTATTAGGAAACTAGGAACTTCATTCAATAACGACGTTTTGGCGACGCTGTTTTGGCGAAGTGGTCGTTTAGACGACGCTGATCTGGCGCCTCGGTAGTTTTAGCGACGCTGTTTTTGGCGCTGTGGTCGAGCTATTTCTTTAGTCTTGATGTCTACGTTATCAAACTACTTATTTAATAGTAGGTCTTCTCCGCCTTACTCAAAGATTTATAGAGATCTTGCTGGTAAGATTCCAGCTTTTACGCTTTGGGACTCGACAACAAACAGAACAGGGTATCGAACGTTTCAAGATATTCCCTGAGTTCAGATGTCTCCTGGAGCTTTTTTTTCCCTCTTAGGAGCTTTGCTACATCAAGGAATATGAGAAGCGAAGTTTCTAGAGCGTCACTACCTGGCATCCACCTTGTGGGACACATTTCTTGTGTGTTGTTCAATTTTTTCTTTCTCCTGTGTATTCCAGAGTGAGCATCGACAACTACTTGGGCACCACGATTGCTTGTTTGATAAGTTTTCCTTATAATAGCAGAAAGTAATTTTTTGGACTGTTGCAAGTTACTGGAATTAGGATTATTTTTTGAGAATATTTATTAGTTGTTTTTTATGTGGTTTATTCAGATATAACCAGGGCTTTTTTTGTGACGGTACGTACCGGTACTGCGTACCGGCACCTTTTTGAAAAAGTTATTATTTTTCTTGTATTTTAACGTATATTATTAATTTTTAGTAGTTAAAAGTTAGGCATTCAACTACTGAGTACTGGCACCTAATCACTGGGTACCGGCACCTATTTTTTTTAAAAAAAAGCACTGGATATAACCCTTTCACTTACAATAACACACAAGTCAAACAGGTTAACGCATTCTTTATTTTTTTTTTTTTTTTTAATCTATTTTTTTAATTTAGTAGTTTAAAAAGTTTTACATCGTTTAAAACAAAGAAAACAAATTTCATGGTCTTTCACGAAAAGTAATCTTCTACCTCAGAAATTGTTCATAGTTCATTTGATTGTCCTATTTTCCGGCTGTAGACATCATGGCTATTGTTCTCTGTTGTAGACGCATGTACGAATACATGTATTATACATGTCCTCACATGACAAACGACGAACCAGGGATTCTTCCGAAGGCAGCAGTCTCCAGTTTTCATGGAAGCCTGGAAGCCAAAAATGCCAAATGATTTTGTTGATGCGTTTACTAGTTGACAGATCAGCGTGAATCTTCATTGTTCTAATGTTGTTATGTCCAGCACTATATACTTAAAACTGGGCTAGTCAATACAAACCAATGTTCCTGGACATCACTGTTATCACGTTGTGGATGATTTTTTTTTCAAAACGAACAATATTTAATAATACATAATATGATGATTGTAAAGTAACAAGATATTTCCCTATGTTTCAACTTCATGGTGGTGAACAGGACATTGATAATTGTTCTAATAATAATAACACACCATCCACACGAGTATCAACATCATACACCTCCAAAACGTGCAGTGATGAATTATGAAATACTTCTTGTTATTAGATAGAAATATGCTATCAATGCTTACTTAAATTGATAATTTATGTGCTATGATGGGTAGTGAAAATAGTACTATTAAAAAATGAAATAACAAACTATTAAAATATTGTTGGCTAGGTAATTTTTTTTTTTTTACTTTATTTATAAATCTGCATCAGCAATATTAACACAGCGCCTTGAGCATACATTATGTTTGTCAAAAGCGCTCTATAAACTAAATTATTATTATTATAATCATACTATTAATACCATACCAAAGCATATAACGTTGATATCTAGGCCAAATGTGTGTTGTAGAGTTACGTCTCACTGATAATCATTATATTTTTTTTTATATTTATCATGTTATAATATAACGCGAAATTTTCGCTAAATTTATGCCAGAAAAAAATATAACTAAAAAATGATTACTTCACAAGAGCTGTTAAGTAAAATAATGTAATAAATTAAATTTAAAAAAATCTTATCTAATAAATTTCAGACGTGCCTTAAAATAAAATATATACTTTCTACGCGTAATTCTTTCTAGTATCGCTGTTGGGCCTAATAGGTCGTGGGCGCAGGCGCTTTGAACCCTTGCGCCTTTGTTGTAACGCTACTACCCTTATATACGAATAAGTACACACACACACAGAAACTTCTGGCTTTAAATGATATTATGTACATGTTTGTAAAAAAACATTTAAAGATCTCTGAGGACACTGTACATTCCAATGTCGTGTTTAGGTAGCATTGATGGTAGCACTTTAATGATTTTGGTCAACACAATCTTCTTCAACGGAACCTGGGAAGAGACGTTCGCTACGTACCAGACAAGAAGTCAGAGCTTCAATCAACTAGGTGGCGCTGTTAAGCAGGTAAGGATAGAGCAACACTCTTACAACTTAATCAAACGTGGCTGTCAACAGACAGACTCCGCCTGTCTAATGTAGTGACCTAGTTTAGTTTAGACATTATGTTAGTTTTGTAAATAAATGTATTGTGCATTGTTTTTAGCGACGGTAAAAGTAGTGACGCAGTCAGACAAGACGAATGACGTAGATAGAATACGTGCACATGATAGAAGAAGAATATGGGAGGGCTTGTAGAAAGATGGATATTGATAGAAACTGCTAATTAAACGACGGACAGAGAGACAAGACGATCATCTTCATCTATAAATAAACATCAGTTGAAGTCTTCTGAAGTCTTATCAAGTATATTATTGTTAATTGTAATGTCTCTTGGATATTTTCAAACTTTTTCACGATAAATTAAGTAGTGTTAACCTTGGTTAGGCCAATAATAGAATAAGCATCCTCTGGGACCCCTCAACTCAAGAAAACATTAAGAAACTGGAACAGACACAAAATAGAGCAGTGAGATTAATAACAAACGAATATTCGCACTTAACAAGAGTAACACCTTTAGTAAAATCACTAAATTTAAAAAGCCTTCAGGACAGAAGACTCAAAAGTAAAGTAGCAATTATACATAAAACACTGAACCATAATCTTCAAATACAAAAAACAAAACTTAATAAAATACTCAGAAAGACACAAAGATAAAGGCACATTCCTCGTCCCATATGCTAGGACAAATGTGTACAAATACTCCTTCTTCCCTAGCGCTATTAGAGCATGGAATGAGTTGCCTGAGCCAGCTAGGAAAACCAATGATTTAACAGAATTTAAGTCATTGGTTACCATGCATGACTGAATGCATGATGCGTCGGACGTAATCATCTTCTTTTTGAAGTAACGTCTGTATTATATAAGATAAGATAAGCGTTAGACAACACACAATATCTAAGTCAGGACACTTAATATTAAAAAAGAGGAAACAAACTTGTTCATTCGAAGCTAATTTTAAAATACTTAAAAAAATGGTTCACTTGATGGGTAATTTTAGACTTAAAACAGTAATAGCATCGAATACCAAACTATGTTTAATCGAGGCCAATCGTCATAGAAGGCCTGAACGCTGACCTACAACCTTGCAACCTGTGGGCAGAGGAGACCAATAGCTCGTTGCCACGTCAAAGGTCTATACGACGCCCCAGTTTGAATTCAGTTCGTTCCCCATTTTTTTTTTGTAACTGCTTTTAAAAACCCATTTCGGTAAAATCCACCCAGGTATTCTTTTCTCCCCCCCCCCCCCCCCCAAATCCCGGAATCCCAACTGGTCGACAAATGATAAAATCCGAGAGTATTGAGAATGTTAAAAGCATGAAAAAGCGCTAAACAAAAAACAATGGGTAAAAATAGTATCCTTTTTTTTTGTTAATCTAGATCCATTACAAATGTAATTTACATGACTGATCCTAACTAATCAATATAATTATACTAGGTAGAAGCTTTTTTTTTTTCTAAGTCAATTTTTTTACGTTGATCTTGTTGTGTATTCAGGTTGATATGATGCACGACGAGAGAAGTATCAAGATCAAGAGAGACAATGCCAATGGCGTGGATGTGGCTGAGCTCCCCTTTAAAGGAGGTAGATTCAGTCTGTACATTGCACTGCCACAGAAAGTGGACGGCATCACCGACCTAGGTAAGTCCTATCATGGGTCCATAGGTAAGAAATGATCTTTGGATATCCTTTCTTACGGTTTTTGCTCATAAAATTTTGATTCTTGTTTTCTATTTTGATTTTATTGTTTGTTTACTACTATTCAATAAACGAGCTATGTTGATGACGTCATTTAAGTTCCTCGGTAACTCACCGCATCGATCATAACCTCTAAACAGAATTCTTCATTCAAGTTAGTGCGACCTGCGTGGCGTTAGAGAGTTGCAAATCGTATGGGAAATGTAAACTAACCCTTTCAGACCATCGGGCAGTTGTCTGCTAATTCTAGGGCCGAGATATAACAAGGGTATTATGTAACCAGCACAACGACCAACCACCTATCCCCAACTAATGTCAGGAGCCCAATAGACTAGTATAAACTGGCGGCGTCCTAATAAATCTTGAAATTCAAGATTTAAACCCGAAATTTATCAGTTCGTAAGCGAAGTGCATTACTACTAAGCCATCACACCCCGAAATGTAAATCATAATTACTCCCTCAAATATATATTTTTTTAACAACTCGTAAGTTGCACACAAAGGAATTTTTTCCAATCCACGAATTCTGCATAGTAACAACATTAGAGACAATAGTTGGCTGTATAGTAACAACATTAGAGACAATAGTTGGCTGCATAGTAACAACATTTGAGACAATAGTTGGCTGTATAGTAACAACATTAGAGACAATAGTTGGCTGCATAGTAACAACATTAGAGACAATAGTTGGCTGTATAGTAACAACATTAGAGACAATAGTTGGCTGTATAGTAACAACATTAGAGACAATAGTTGGCTGTATAGTAACAACATTAGAGACAATAGTTGGCTGCATAGTTACAACATTAGAGACAATAGTTGGCTGCCTTCAGACGTAAAACGCCTCTAGTTTGTTCAATACAAACTGATATGTAACAATTTTGTCTATTTTTAAAAACATTTTTACATGTTTCAATAGATTTTAATAATTTCAGGAGATTTCCATGAGCTCCTTGATAACCAGGGGGCCACGCAAACCTGTTATAAACTATAATGGTTTAATTTAATAATTTACACCTAGAATTAGTGCGGGGCCTATGAAATTGCGGGGCCCACTGCGGCCGCATAGGTTTCATTGGCATCAGGCTGGCCCTGAAGAAGGATCTTAGAACAATGGCCACTAGTTGCAGCTAGTTGGATACCGATTTCTATGGAGACCGATTGCAGCCCATTGCGCTAAACAACTGGAGGGTTCTCCTAAGTCTAAGTAAGTTTATTGCATAGGGATTAAATGAAATGAAAACTCACGCAGTGTTAACTCGTGACGTCTTTCCCATATTTGGATTTAGCCAATGGAGGTTTGGATACAAATGAATGACCTGAATTCGAACTCATGGGCTAAAGCTTTCTCAGCCTTCTCATGCCAACACGTTAACCACTATTTTAGGGAGGGGTTATGAAAACTGAAGGTTTTACAATTAATTATTGCGAGTTTCAATTCTTTCTCATACAATGTATAAAGGGGATTAATTCAACCTATACCACCTTATCAGTCAAGTACAATTTCTTTCCCTGTTCTAGATACCCAACAAAATAACTTATTACCAATAGTTAATTAACAAGTTGTTTAATTATTTATGGATTCTTGTGTTGTCTGGTAATGACTGTTTTGACTGAAAATTTCAATCGAGTAAAAAGAATTGTAAACGAATAAAACTTTATATCCGCCTCACAGAAAAACTGTTAGCACAACCCAACAAAGTCAACGATCTGTTCACTGGACTGAACTACGTCAGAGTCCAACTGGCCATCCCCAAGTTTAAGACAGAGACAAAACTGACCCTCAACAAGCCACTCAAAGACATGGGCATGGTCAAAGCTTTCAGTCCAATGGCTGCAGATTTCACAGGAATTGTTGAGTCATGTTAGTAAAAGTATTAATACAACTTTGTTTCCAATGTCTTTAGGTTAAAAAAATTACATTAAATATATAAAGTGAGCTGTATATATTAGTATAGTTATAGTTACTAGTTACTTTACTTATTAGACTATAGATCATGACACTGTTTGATGTAGAGACTTATTATTCAAAACTTTATCCAACAGCACAGCTTTACATCAGCGATGTTCTACACAAGGCTGTGATTGAAGTGCAAGAAACTGGCACCGTGGCTGCAGCTGCCACAGTCATCGGCATCTCCTTCACAGCAGTCCTACTTCCGCCATCTGATACCTTCATCGCTGACCACCCTTTCGTGTACTTCCTGAGAGATAATCAAACTGGACAGATTCTCTTCCAAGGGAAATTCTCTGGCTAAATATCAGGAGACACAAATGTAATAAATCAAACGTTCGATTTGACCATTGAGAGTTTCGTGTTAGTGAATTTAAAACAAAATGCTGTACCACTCGGTCATTAGCACAATAAATGTATAAAGAAACTGAGAGAGAGACAGAGAGAGAGAAAGAGTAAGAGAGAAAGAAAAAGAGACAGAGCGAGAAAGAGAGAAAGAGAGACAGAGAGAGAAGAAGAGAGACAGAGAGAGATAGAGAGACAGAGAGAGAAAAAGACTGAGATTGAGTGAGGGAGACAGAAAGAGAGACAAACAGAGAAGGAGACAGAGAGAGACAGACAGAGAAAGAGAGAGAGAGTGAGAGACAGAGAGTCAGAGAGAGAAAAAGTCAGAGAGACATAGAGAGAGAGACAGATAGTGACAGACATAGAAAAATAGATAGAGAGAGACACAAATAGACTGAGAGACAGAGACAGACAGAGTGAGACAAAGAGAGAGTGACAGAGAGAGAGAGAAAGAAAGAGACAAAGAGAGGCCGAAAAAGAGACAGAGAGACAGAGAGGGAGACAGAGAGAGAGACGGAGAGAAAGACATGAAGACAGAGAAAGACAGAGAGGGATAGACAGAGAGATAAAGACAGAGAGAGACTGAGAGACAGACAGAGACAAAGAGAGAGACACAGAGAGAGAGAGACAGAGAGGGAAAGAGAAAGAGAAAAAGTCAGAGATTATAATTCTGTCTTTATCCAATACTACATAATACATGAAGCCTAGATCGTGACACTGGTATAGTGTGACCTACAGAAATGAACAGGTGACAGGGTTGTCATAAGCTTAGTAAGACTTTCCTAATTATTGTCTTCAGTTGGAGTACTTTCAACCTTCCTGCTAAACCCCGTCTCCCACCCCACTTCTGTTGTACAATCTAATTCCAATGCTAATGCAGTCCTTGGGGGGGGGGGGGGGGGGGGGGAACAAATGAAAGTGAAGCGTACACAGCGGTTACTCTCCCTTGACGTGTTCATTCCTAATGAATAGCCAGTGGGGATTGAAGGGTGGATGCAGATCTAATTGTAGACTGAGAGCTTGTTTGTCCTTATTTTAAGATGTGAACCCTTTATTATACCCTTCTCTCTCTCTCTCTCTCTCTCTCTCTTTCTCTCTCTCTTTCCCTCTCTATGTCTCTCTCTCTCTCTCTCTCTCTCTTATATTCTCTTTCATTAGATGCTTATGTATTTCCCGTTCATTCTCTCTATCTCTCTTATATTTTTACTTATTGATATATATTTTTTGGTTGTAATTTAAATGTTGTGTATTTTCTTTTTTCTCTAATTTACTCTCACTTTCTCTCTTCCTTTCCTTTCATTATCGCTTTCTCTATTATCTTTAATTTTCTTCTTGTTAATTTTTTTTTTTCATTTCTCTATTCTTCTCTCTTTCTATCTCTCTTTTTGATCCATCTCTCTTTTTGATCCATCTCTCTTTTTGATCCATCTCTCTTTTTGATCCATCTCTCTTTTTGATCCATCTCTCTTTTTATTTTTTTCCCCCTTTTTTTTTTATTGTTTCTTCTCATCTCTTTTATTCTTTCTTTTTTTTTACTAACCCCCCAAAAACAACAACAACAACAACAACAACAACAACAACAACAACAACAACAACAACAACAACAACAACAACAACAACAACAACAACAACAACAACAACAACAACAACAACAACAACAACAACAACAACAACAACAACAACAACAACAACAACAACAACAACAACAACAACAACAACAACAACAACAACAACAACAACAACAACAACAACAACAACAACAACAACAACAACAACAACAACAACAACAACAACAACAACAACAACAACAACAACAACAACAACAACAACAACAACAACAACAACAACAACAACAACAACAACAACAACAACAACAACAACAACAACAACAACAACAACAACAACAACAACAACAACAACAACAACAACAACAACAACAACAACAACAACAACAACAACAACAACAACAACAACAACAACAACAACAACAACAACAACAACAACAACAACAACAACAACAACAACAACAACAACAACAACAACAACAACAACAACAACAACAACAACAACAACAACAACAACAACAACAACAACAACAACAACAACAACAACAACAACAACAACAACAACAACAACAACAACAACAACAACAACAACAACAACAACAACAACAACAACAACAACAACAACAACAACAACAACAACAACAACAACAACAACAACAACAACAACAACAACAACAACAACAACAACAACAACAACAACAACAACAACAACAACAACAACAACAACAACAACAACAACAACAACAACAACAACAACAACAACAACAACAACAACAACAACAACAACAACAACAACAACAACAACAACAACAACAACAACAACAACAACAACAACAACAACAACAACAACAACAACAACAACAACAACAACAACAACAACAACAACAACAACAACAACAACAACAACAACAACAACAACAACAACAACAACAACAACAACAACAACAACAACAACAACAACAACAACAACAACAACAACAACAACAACAACAACAACAACAACAACAACAACAACAACAACAACAACAACAACAACAACAACAACAACAACAACAACAACAACAACAACAACAACAACAACAACAACAACAACAACAACAACAACAACAACAACAACAACAACAACAACAACAACAACAACAACAACAACAACAACAACAACAACAACAACAACAACAACAACAACAACAACAACAACAACAACAACAACAACAACAACAACAACAACAACAACAACAACAACAACAACAACAACAACAACAACAACAACAACAACAACAACAACAACAACAACAACAACAACAACAACAACAACAACAACAACAACAACAACAACAACAACAACAACAACAACAACAACAACAACAACAACAACAACAACAACAACAACAACAACAACAACAACAACAACAACAACAACAACAACAACAACAACAACAACAACAACAACAACAACAACAACAACAACAACAACAACAACAACAACAACAACAACAACAACAACAACAACAACAACAACAACAACAACAACAACAACAACAACAACAACAACAACAACAACAACAACAACAACAACAACAACAACAACAACAACAACAACAACAACAACAACAACAACAACAACAACAACAACAACAACAACAACAACAACAACAACAACAACAACAACAACAACAACAACAACAACAACAACAACAACAACAACAACAACAACAACAACAACAACAACAACAACAACAACAACAACAACAACAACAACAACAACAACAACAACAACAACAACAACAACAACAACAACAACAACAACAACAACAACAACAACAACAACAACAACAACAACAACAACAACAACAACAACAACAACAACAACAACAACAACAACAACAACAACAACAACAACAACAACAACAACAACAACAACAACAACAACAACAACAACAACAACAACAACAACAACAACAACAACAACAACAACAACAACAACAACAACAACAACAACAACAACAACAACAACAACAACAACAACAACAACAACAACAACAACAACAACAACAACAACAACAACAACAACAACAACAACAACAACAACAACAACAACAACAACAACAACAACAACAACAACAACAACAACAACAACAACAACAACAACAACAACAACAACAACAACAACAACAACAACAACAACAACAACAACAACAACAACAACAACAACAACAACAACAACAACAACAACAACAACAACAACAACAACAACAACAACAACAACAACAACAACAACAACAACAACAACAACAACAACAACAACAACAACAACAACAACAACAACAACAACAACAACAACAACAACAACAACAACAACAACAACAACAACAACAACAACAACAACAACAACAACAACAACAACAACAACAACAACAACAACAACAACAACAACAACAACAACAACAACAACAACAACAACAACAACAACAACAACAACAACAACAACAACAACAACAACAACAACAACAACAACAACAACAACAACAACAACAACAACAACAACAACAACAACAACAACAACAACAACAACAACAACAACAACAACAACAACAACAACAACAACAACAACAACAACAACAACAACAACAACAACAACAACAACAACAACAACAACAACAACAACAACAACAACAACAACAACAACAACAACAACAACAACAACAACAACAACAACAACAACAACAACAACAACAACAACAACAACAACAACAACAACAACAACAACAACAACAACAACAACAACAACAACAACAACAACAACAACAACAACAACAACAACAACAACAACAACAACAACAACAACAACAACAACAACAACAACAACAACAACAACAACAACAACAACAACAACAACAACAACAACAACAACAACAACAACAACAACAACAACAACAACAACAACAACAACAACAACAACAACAACAACAACAACAACAACAACAACAACAACAACAACAACAACAACAACAACAACAACAACAACAACAACAACAACAACAACAACAACAACAACAACAACAACAGCAACAGCAACAGCAACAGCAACAGCAACAGCAACAGCAACAGCAACAGCAACAGCAACAGCAACAGCAACAGCAACAGCAACAGCAACAGCAACAGCAACAGCAACAGCAACAGCAACAGCAACAGCAACAGCAACAGCAACAGCAACAGCAACAGCAACAGCAACAGCAACAGCAACAGCAACAGCAACAGCAACAGCAACAGCAACAGCAACAGCAACAGCAACAGCAACAGCAACAGCAACAGCAACAGCAACAGCAACAGCAACAGCAACAGCAACAGCAACAGCAACAGCAACAGCAACAGCAACAGCAACAGCAACAGCAACAGCAACAGCAACAGCAACAGCAACAGCAACAGCAACAGCAACAGCAACAGCAACAGCAACAGCAACAGCAACAGCAACAGCAACAGCAACAGCAACAGCAACAGCAACAGCAACAGCAACAGCAACAGCAACAGCAACAGCAACAGCAACAGCAACAGCAACAGCAACAGCAACAGCAACAGCAACAGCAACAGCAACAGCAACAGCAACAGCAACAGCAACAGCAACAGCAACAGCAACAGCAACAGCAACAGCAACAGCAACAGCAACAGCAACAGCAACAGCAACAGCAACAGCAACAGCAACAGCAACAGCAACAGCAACAGCAACAGCAACAGCAACAGCAACAGCAACAGCAACAGCAACAGCAACAGCAACAGCAACAGCAACAGCAACAGCAACAGCAACAGCAACAGCAACAGCAACAGCAACAGCAACAGCAACAGCAACAGCAACAGCAACAGCAACAGCAACAGCAACAGCAACAGCAACAGCAACAGCAACAGCAACAGCAACAGCAACAGCAACAGCAACAGCAACAGCAACAGCAACAGCAACAGCAACAGCAACAGCAACAGCAACAGCAACAGCAACAGCAACAGCAACAGCAACAGCAACAGCAACAGCAACAGCAACAGCAACAGCAACAGCAACAACAACAACAACAACAACAACAACAACAACAACAACAACAACAACAACAACAACAACAACAACAACAACAACAACAACAACAACAACAACAACAACAACAACAACAACAACAACAACAACAACAACAACAACAACAACAACAACAACAACAACAACAACAACAACAACAACAACAACAACAACAACAACAACAACAACAACAACAACAACAACAACAACAACAACAACAACAACAACAACAACAACAACAACAACAACAACAACAACAACAACAACAACAACAACAACAACAACAACAACAACAACAACAACAACAACAACAACAACAACAACAACAACAACAACAACAACAACAACAACAACAACAACAACAACAACAACAACAACAACAACAACAACAACAACAACAACAACAACAACAACAACAACAACAACAACAACAACAACAACAACAACAACAACAACAACAACAACAACAACAACAACAACAACAACAACAACAACAACAACAACAACAACAACAACAACAACAACAACAACAACAACAACAACAACAACAACAACAACAACAACAACAACAACAACAACAACAACAACAACAACAACAACAACAACAACAACAACAACAACAACAACAACAACAACAACAACAACAACAACAACAACAACAACAACAACAACAACAACAACAACAACAACAACAACAACAACAACAACAACAACAACAACAACAACAACAACAACAACAACAACAACAACAACAACAACAACAACAACAACAACAACAACAACAACAACAACAACAACAACAACAACAACAACAACAACAACAACAACAACAACAACAACAACAACAACAACAACAACAACAACAACAACAACAACAACAACAACAACAACAACAACAACAACAACAACAACAACAACAACAACAACAACAACAACAACAACAACAACAACAACAACAACAACAACAACAACAACAACAACAACAACAACAACAACAACAACAACAACAACAACAACAACAACAACAACAACAACAACAACAACAACAACAACAACAACAACAACAACAACAACAACAACAACAACAACAACAACAACAACAACAACAACAACAACAACAACAACAACAACAACAACAACAACAACAACAACAACAACAACAACAACAACAACAACAACAACAACAACAACAACAACAACAACAACAACAACAACAACAACAACAACAACAACAACAACAACAACAACAACAACAACAACAACAACAACAACAACAACAACAACAACAACAACAACAACAACAACAACAACAACAACAACAACAACAACAACAACAACAACAACAACAACAACAACAACAACAACAACAACAACAACAACAACAACAACAACAACAACAACAACAACAACAACAACAACAACAACAACAACAACAACAACAACAACAACAACAACAACAACAACAACAACAACAACAACAACAACAACAACAACAACAACAACAACAACAACAACAACAACAACAACAACAACAACAACAACAACAACAACAACAACAACAACAACAACAACAACAACAACAACAACAACAACAACAACAACAACAACAACAACAACAACAACAACAACAACAACAACAACAACAACAACAACAACAACAACAACAACAACAACAACAACAACAACAACAACAACAACAACAACAACAACAACAACAACAACAACAACAACAACAACAACAACAACAACAACAACAACAACAACAACAACAACAACAACAACAACAACAACAACAACAACAACAACAACAACAACAACAACAACAACAACAACAACAACAACAACAACAACAACAACAACAACAACAACAACAACAACAACAACAACAACAACAACAACAACAACAACAACAACAACAACAACAACAACAACAACAACAACAACAACAACAACAACAACAACAACAACAACAACAACAACAACAACAACAACAACAACAACAACAACAATCAACAAACAAACTTGCGAACATTTATGTGCACCTGTTGCTCATGCCAGAGGAATAAATTAATGAAGTGGAGCTACAAGTATATTCCAGAGGTAAGTTTTTTTGTTTTGTTTTTTTTGTAGTTGATCAATTATTAAATTACTAGTTTTGGCATTTTTAATTGGCACCATAGACAAACTAGGCATAGTTTTGGATGGCTGCCTGGTCATGCGGTTTGCACGCTGGACTGTCGTTCAGATTTATCTGAGGTTTGGACTAGGAAGTAATTATCTTCAACTCTGAAGGAACATCCAAAACATGTAAAACATTTTACAAACAAACATTTTTAGGCAGCCGCCTAGGGCCTCCGAAAAGGCACAGATCTCTAAAAAAAAATTTTGTTTGTCTATAGCACAATTTCAAAAGCGTTCAGCTAGGGATCCGTAAGATTCGTGCAGATATAAGAAACATTGAACTAAAATGTTGTTCTCTTTTTTATGGTAGCAAAGTCTCGAATAAATTGTGAATAATCCAGAGTCAGGGCGATATCTCGTCTTATGGAGATTATTGCTAGGCTGTTCAGGTGTTCTTGCTGACATTACTTAACTTTTTTTCCATGTTTATATATATATATATATATGGCCTGAGCCACCAAATTCATTTTGCCTAGGGCCTCAAATTACCTTAGGGCGACCCTGTTTGGAGTAAACGCATTCGTATTATTTTAATTATTTCTATTATGAGGATGGCTGCGTAGTTTTTTTATTTTTTTACGGTCTGGACTGTCGTTTAAGGTCTTGATAAACTCGGGTTTGAACCCTGCCCGCCTTCATCCACCGACGTTCTGCGAGAGGTTTGGGCTAAGATCTAAAGCTTTCAAACAAATCAGACGATCAGATTCAAGTTCTCCTTTCATACCTTGCGATCTATAGGGGAGATTATGATACGGTCATCTGTTTCTTTGACCAAAGGTTAACGAGAAAGTTGTTATGTGGCACACACAACGACCAACCGACTTTACTTTTCCCAACTTAAGCCAGGTACCCATTAGAGTTTGGTCGACTCAGGGTCGCCCCAAAAAATGTTGAAATTTAACACTGAGATTCGAACCCTGGACTCCAGGTCGGGAAGGCCGAGCGCTTAACCACTCAGCCACCGCGCCCTAGACCATCAGATTGTGGCGGAAAAAGAATTTCGCATTGCGAATTCTGGACTGAAATGACACTAATTACTACATGTGATCAAATTGATTCAGTTAGGAAGGTCAATACAATCCAAACAATGAAATAAATCAATTTAAAAAAATTTAAAACATAGCTTATATTGAGTGAAGGGAGAGCACCTTTCAGACACATATGTGTCAACGTGGGCACATGTTTACTTCCCTTTCATATTAAAATAAATAACTTTCACTAATTGATTTGAACTAACTTATTAATATTTGAATTGAAATATGTGTTGTCATCGAGAGTAAATAATTGTGTCAAATTTTAACTTGATAACACAAATAGAAGTGTAAGAATATAAAGTATAAAAGATAGATAGACGGAATGATTTAACATAAACTTTACATAAATCAAACATATAGCTGTATACCAGTTCATCCAATCAGCAAGGTGAGCATATTCAACATTGTTTTCTGACAGCAGTAATTCATTACTACAGTAGTTACAGTTGTAATTAGAACAGTTTTTAATATATAATCTTTTAAGCCTATAAGATGTTGTGCTGGGCAATGGTCTTACTCATTGGCCAACTGGCCAGCACCGATGTCCAACAGCAGTTGTCCTTGTCAGCGGCATCTTCATCTTTCTCTCAAAATCTTTACCAGAAATTATCTGCCAAAGAATCAACCATCGTGTATTCACCTTTCAGGTAGAGTAACAATTAGACTCAATTACAATTAGACCGAAAGTCTTGTTTACAATCACTCGTGTCAGAGACGTAGTGAGCAAAAACGTGCTCCCGGGCAAGGTACTTTAATTGTACCCCCCCTTATTTTCTATGAATATGACATAGACTTAGAGGATGCGTGTGGCGCCTACCCTGAGTGTGTTGGGTCCGGGCATCGTGTCCCCTTGTCCCTCCCTTCCACCACTAGGCATCTTGAGTTGTAACGACAATGTAACTGGTGTATGGCATTCTGTTGTTGTGTATGGGGTTCTGTTGGGGGTATATGGGGTTCTGTTGTTGTGTATTGGGTTCTGTTGTTGTGTATGGGGTTCTGTTGTTGTGTATGGGGTTCTGTTGTTGTGTATGGGGTTGTGTTGGGGTGTATGGGGTTCTGTTGGGGTGTATGGGGTTCTGTTAGGGTGTATGGGGGTTCTGTTGGGGTGTATGGGGTTCTGTTGGGGTGTATGGGGTTCTGTTGGGGTGTATGGTTTTGTAGGAGGAGTAGCAATTCTGTCAACTTGGCAGTCTGGCTCTCTGAGTAGCTCATTAATGTTTGTCTCCAACTAAGAGCCCATCTCGCACCTGTGCCTATAAATAATTGTGCAAAATTTAAACTTGATCTAAGATTGGCTGTGAGAAAAATAACGTGTAAAATCTTTTTACCAGACAGACAGACTGACAGACAGACAAAGTGAGTTGATATTAAGATTTAAAAAAAAATGTGAGACCAAAAAAGTGGAACAATTTTAAAATTCACACAATTAAAAAGTGAATCAAAAAGTGAGAAACTTAAAAGTCACTAACAGTTTTACATACAAGTTTAAAATTTGTTAGAAGCTTTCAGAGCCACCAAGAATAAAAATAAACAACAACAATACATCAACTAATTACAAACAAATCTAATTATAGAAAGCTAACTTAGTTATTACATTAATGTTTATTTTTTCTATAAGCAGCATTCATTCGGCTCTAACTATGATGTTACTCGGAGCAAGAGAAGACACTGCTACTGAAGTGGAGAACACGCTCGGTATCTCATCTCTTGGTGACTCAGTGCACACAGTTTATAAAGAACTCATCCAGCAGGTTTGAGCTCTTTCCTTACCAAACAGCGCTCTAATAGTTGTCTCCAATAACCTCTATATCTGCTGCTGGGGGGGGGTGTACAAGCAGGGCCGACCTTAGGCACAGGCAAACTAGGACCTACGATTGATGGGGGCCAAGCACAGGATTCAAAACAATTTTTTTAGAGAAGAAATATCAAAATCTGTGCCCAATGCTATTGTTAGAGTACCCTAGACTTACAATAAAAATACTTAATCTTTTGTTTCGCTTTTTAAAAAAAAATCAATTTCATTTGGGGCCACCAAATTAACTTCACCTAAGGCCTCCACTTATCTAAGACAGGTCCTAACCGGTCCTGGTACAAGCTTCTATGTGTTATGTATTTTTATTGTCCACTTGTTTCTATTGAGAGACATGCACCAATAAACAGTCATTGTTTGTCTAATACAGAAGCTTAACGACTCTGTGTCGATAACAATTGTCGGTGAAGTTGATGTTGGTTACTTGGCTCTCAGACTATTTGAATGCCTCATCTGTCAAGAAAACAAAAGAGATAACTCATGCTTAGATTCAAACTGCTGTACTTCAACTCTGTTAACTGAACATGTAAAATATATGCATGAATCTCTAGACCAAAAATACTAATAAACGGCACACATTGACTAAAAGTCAACCCGTCCTCTCTATTATCCCCTCACCCTCCCTTTCCCCCTCCTTGCTCTCTAACATCTGTCTCTCTTTTTGTCTCTATCCTGCTATCTTTCTCTTTCCTTTTCTCTCTCTTCCATTCTCTTTCTCGCTCTCTCCTTCTCTCTTTCTCTCTCCTTCTTTAAATTAAAAACGCGCATTACATTTTCTCCAATCTAAAAATATTTTTAGGCCTAACTCTAGAACTCGTAAACAAGAACTTTTAACTTCAGTCACCGGAGGCCGAGAGGCTTCCTTTAGAATTAAACAAGCAAAAAAAATTCTTTAAAAAAAATAAAACAAAAAACAAAGCTTATTTAAAGGGAAAGAACTCCGTAATTAAACTTTATCTACCAATAATGTACAAGTTATTTTCCTTATTCGATATCGAACAAAATAATTTATTACCAATAATTAATTCAATGATTGAGCCTTTTTGTTTATTGATACATGTGCAATAAATATTTGTTTAAAAGTATCAACTTGATGGGAAAATGACAGAGAAGAATGGAGAAAGAAGGTTGACAGATCTTGAGTGATGCCCCAGCAGTCCAGCAGAACAAGGGATAAGTTAAGGTGAAGTTCGATGTAAACCTGGCCTAACTGATGACATATAATGATTATGTAATTGATCTTATTGTTTTGTAACGGGTCAATCTCTTATTCAAAGCCTCTATAAAAAAAAAAAACATTTCCGTAAAAAAAATTATTTTAGTTAAATGTTGTATGACATTGGCACAGAGCTGCAGTTCACTAGATAATATGAAAAAATTACTTATAACACTGATGTTATTTCAAAAAAAGAAGATGATTACGTCCTACGCGTCATGCATCTAGTCATGCATGTTAACCAATGACTTAAATTCTGCCAAGTCACTGGTTATCCTGGCTAGCTCAGGCAACCCATTCCATGCTCTAATAGCGCTAGGGAAGTATTTGTACAAATTTGTCCTAGCATATGGGACGAGAAATGTGTTTTTATCTTTGTGTCTTTCAGAGTATTTTATTAAATTTTGTTTTTGTATTTGAAGATTATGGTTCAGTGTTTTATGTATAATTGCTACTTTACTTTTGAGTCTTCTGTCCTGAAGGCTTTCTAAATTTAGTGATTTTACTAAAGGTGTTACTCTAGTCAAATTTGAATACTCGTTTGTTATGAATCTCACTGCTCTATTTTGTGTTTGTTCCAGTTTCTTAATGTTTTCTTGAGTTGAGGGGTCCCAAACGGTGGATGCATATTCTATTATTGGCCTAACCAAGGTTAAATAACATTTTAGTTTTATGTTCTTATTTGATTTATAGAAATTTCTTTTAATAAACCCTAATGTATTGTTTTTTTGATATTTTCAGCAATATGTGGATTCCACAAGAGTTTTTTATTTATTATAACACCTAGGTATTTTGCGTTTTTAGTCTGTGTTACTGGTTTGCCATGAATAAGATAATTGGAATTAATTTGTTTTAGATTTTTTTGTTTCTCTTAATAAATGACATTTTTCTGGGTGAAAAGACATGCTCCAATTTGATTCTCATTTCTTTAATTCATCTAATTCTCTGTGTAAAGTATCTGTGTCTTGTGTTGTTTTTATTGTTCTATATATTATGCAATCGTCTGCAAATAATCTGACTTTTGTTCCTGAACTAATGCAATTTGGTAAACCATTTATGTAAATTAAAAATAGTAGTGGACCCAAGACTGTTCCTTGAGGTACACCTGAGTTTACTGTTATCGGTGCTGATTTAGAGCCATTTATTATTACAGTTTGTTCTCTTCCTCTCAGAAAAAATCAGAATTTTGTCCTAGAGGTGTGTTGGACAAATTTGTAGGCACTTCCGAATCCCGCGTATGTCAGATGATTGTGGACAGAATGCACATCTCTCCTCTCGTGATAATCATTATCATTAGTTTACAAAACGTTGAAAACGGCCCACCGTTAAAGGATTTTGTGTTTCGAGTCACTATATTCTGAAACTATCGGTCCATTAAGGAATAGATAAATAAAAAAGACAGTAGAGGTACAAAAGGAGTTAATGATGATGGGAATATTAATTCTGAAAAGACACGAATAGAATGCTCTTGAAAACAAAACAACAATAGATGCAACGCATTAAAGAATGCTTGATTTTGAAAAGCAGCCTAGACAATCCTTTATAGAATGAATTATTATCGGCAATGTCTCGCTTTGAAAGGATCCACAAATAGGTTCACAAACACACACAAGGGTATTTGTAGCAATTAAGACAGACAATTTCAAAATTAGAGTGAAATAGTAAATAAAACCCTTGAAATTGTGTAAGAGAGAGAGAGAAAGAGAGAGCTTGTTCTTGGGCTGTCTCCTCCTACATACTTTGGTCGATTAACACATGGATATATGTAAGACGTATATATTTTCTGTGTTGAAAATACGTTTTTCACTTCTAGAAATAACACTTGGTTTTACGAATTTTGTTTTAGATACAGAGAGCAGATATCTCTTGGCAGATCAAAGTGGCAACTTAACAGCCCTGGAAATGGTGGGAGATTCTACCACATTGAATCTCAGCTGTAGGGCAGTATATATGCACCAAAGTTACCTGTACCGACACGATTCTATAGTTTCCAAAATAAAATGAGTACTCATTTATAAGTAACAACTTCTTCACTTCTCTCGACTAATTAGCTTCCCCTACAAAGTTGACCTTTCGTTCTTCTTGCCAGTAATACAAAAAACTAAATTTAATAAAATATTCTGAAAGACACAAAGATAGAGGCACATTCCTCGTCCCATATGCTAGGATAAATTTGTACAAATACTCCTTCTTCCCTAGTGCTATTAGAGCATGGAATGGGTTACCTGAGCTAGCCAGGAAAACCAGTGACTTGGCAGAATTTAAGTCATTGGTTAATATGTATGACTAAATGCATGACGCGTAGGACGTAATCATCTTGTTTTTTGAAGTAACGTCTGTATTATATAAGATAAGATAAGTAAAAACAAATGAATAGATATTCGCACTTGTGAGTGGAGTTAATGTTCTGCAATCTAATATATCAGGTCCAATCGAACAATACAAAAACTAGGCACTATAAATATATTTATTTATGGCAGTGTAACGCCGAACTTTCGTAAAAAGAGAAATAACTCCTTTTTTATATACAGCAACTCTTCCCCCCTCCCGCCCTTTTCCTCATTTCTGTTTTCCTTCTCTCTAAAATAAAATCTTTGCTTTGCATTTGCTTCCTCCAATAGGACAATTCGATTGAGACCTCTTGTCACTAGGCGCGACTGTTTCAACTGGTCGTTGTGTAAGTTATAGGACAACAATAGAAAAACAACCATAATCTTCAACTACAAAAACAAATTTAATAAAATACTCAGAATGACACAAAGATAAAGCACATTCCTCGTCCCATATGCTAGGACAAAATTATATAAATGCTCCTTCTTCCCTAGCGCTATTAGAGCATGGAATGGGTTGCCTGAGCTAGCCAGGATAACCAGTGACTTGGCAGAATGTAAGGCATTGGTTAATATGCATGACTGAATGCATGACGCGTAGGACGTGATCATGTTATTTGTTGAAGTAACGTCTGTATTATATAAGATAAGTACCCAGGTCATCCTGCCTCTTTGGGGACCAGGTCTCCTGGTCACGTGACAATAAAATAAATAAATAAATAAAACAAAACAACATGTACACACACTCGTATGTGTGGATGTGTAGCAGAACAACTGGTCAAATACAGTCCTGTCCTGACTTTGGAATGTTGACCCCAACTGACCTCTTATCCTTCGCTTAAAAACAAACAACGATTCTTAGCATACATGTAGGATGACTGCCTGGACTTGTCGATGGTCGCAGGTTCATACACTGCTAGCTCCCATCCCCCATCGTCCTGCGAGAGGTTAGGACTAGGAAGTAAATTATTTTCAATTCTGGAGGAACATCCGAAACATGTAAAACATGGCACCACCCCCCCCCCTCTATAAAAAAAAATACAATAAATTACAAGGGGTAAAATGAAACGAGCTTATGTCAATTTTCTTTAATTTTTCAATGAAAACTTCTATCATGGATTTTAATCAGAGAAAGCACTTATTTATGACTTACGGCAACTCTACACATGTGTTGTTAGGTGAGTTTATAGCTCAAGAAAAAAAAAGATCGGTGTTGAACCCCAATAGAAGAGCTAATTACTACATTGATAGATAGGTACAAAAACAAAGAAATGTAAACGATTCTATTTGAAACAACATTAGTTGTTTATGAAATTTTAATAATGCTCATAATTGCCATTACAATTTTGTTTTACAAATATTTATCGAATGTTTCTTTAGAATTAAAAATGTATTACATCCTAGCCCCAAAATTCTCTCATGGCGGCGTGCGACAAGGACCACCTAGGTGACAAAATTAATTAATTACCACTAATTGATAAACCAACTGGTTATTATTTTTTTATTCATTCATGTATTCGACTAACATTACTAACAACAATTGTGCAAATGTTCCACTTGATTCGAGAATGGGAAAAGGGAGAAAATCGTGAAATAATTCTTCCAGACAGACAGACGGAGTGAGTTAATATAAACTGTGTAAAACGACGTTTGGCAATAGTCCTGCTGATTCTTTTTTTCATCGTCTACCCGTATATTTGAACACAAGGAACTAAGATATAAGTATCTAATAATAATAAGGCGTGTCTTCGAGTCCGAAGATTAGTAAGGAGTGCAGTATTTCCAGTGGCTGCGCAGGCCCAGCTGTGACCTACATAATTTGCCTCATTCAAGGCAAGCATAACCATTGTCCGCAGGTGGTCGATTTAGATTTTCTTTTCGTCGTCTGCATTTGTCCTCGGCAGCGGATTTTCTTTTGGTCTCAAATGTGTATCCCGCGGCTTTCGTGAGTGACCCCTGTCGCGTAGTATAGACAAGTGTCTTTTTCTTTCTCCTGTTTTCTTTTTTTTATTTCCTCTAGTCGTAGTACTTGTACGGGGCGAGAGTGTCTTGTATTTTTTTGTTTTGAATTGTTTTGCTACGTCACAAAGTCCGGTGACATCTATTGGTCATTCTTTTGTCATGAGGCAGTTCACCCTCTTTGGTTGAAACGGACGGTGTGTTGGCCCGTAAAACGTTCTTTGTCTGTACTAGTTTCTCGGACTTATTATTCAGTAGGATTTTTGAGACCCCTGTTTAGGGTGAGTTATTCGTTTGTGATATCTATTATTGTATGTTGTATGAGGTTGTCACTATTTCTATTTTTTAGTGTAGAAGTTGAGAGTATTGTTTATTTCGTTTATAGGGTGCCAGTGTTGGAGTTGTGGGCATCGCTGGCAGTCTGTTTTTTTCAGTGTCATTGTCAAATTGGCGATCATCTGAGGTCTAATTTAACTATTACCGAGGTTGGCAGTTTTTGTGACGCCAGTCGGTCAGAGTCTGGTGGACTATGTAACTAGGGTGACAAAAGCAAAGGTGCTTAAATTAATTAGTGAATAATATCTTTATATATACCTATTATATATATATATATATATATATATATCCAATATATATATTGTCTATTTTATCATCCTCATTGTACATACACATATATCAGTTTCACACAATTAAATTCATTTATTTTGTTGTTATTTAAACTATTCACCTAGTTGGTTACTGTATGTACGACTGTGTGTGAGTGATGTTCTTGTCAGGTTGAACCCCGGGACCTTAATAGTATACAGCTAGTTAACAACCCAAATAAATCCTAAACCTGACAACCCCCAGCTGTCTCAGAAAGGGACAACATTAACAAGGCTGCTTCCTTAGCATGGCTCAAAGCAGGTCATCTCTACCCTGAAACTGAAGGCTTTGTCACAGCATGACAGGACAGAGTAATTAGGACGAAAAAATGATGAGATTACAAATATTCACCATAAGAGGTTCTCGAGTCTACTGATCATCTGCTGTACAGGGATAGGCCTATTCTGACCGACAAAACGGTAGATTATAATCGCCCTGATCTAATGCTCATTTGATAACATAAAAAGCCGCTACCATTTTGACATCGCCGTACCAAAAGCTCATATAAGTTAAGAAAAACTGAGTTGGAAAAACAATGAAAATATGGGAACCTAGGCTTGGGGATTAAGTTTTTGTGGAATTTACCAAAACTAACAATAGGCCTATACCCCATTGTAATGTCAACCGAGGGGAAACTGATAAAGGGACTACGATGAATTTTGATTCCTTTTAACGAAAGACAACCCTGGCAGCGCCAGAAAATGAATACTAGTTCGTTTCTAGCATAATAATAATAATATCAACCGAGGGGATAAAAACAATTGACCTCACAGACACCTTCAAGGCCCTTAACATTCCTAGGAACATTCTCGTTGCCTGTCAGAGGGTGCTAATTGCTGCAGACCTGCCACATCACAAGAACATTCCTCAGTGGAAACTGTTAAAGGGAGACTACAATGAATTTTCTCTTTAGCGAAACTTTATCGTGGCAGCGCCAGAGAATGAAACTCTTTCGTTTCTAGCATAATAATAAATAATAATAACAATAATAATAATTATTATTAGAACTTATCAGAATGTACCTACCTAGGTCGCCATAACCAAGTTGCAAAATTAATACACCAAATCTTCGCATTGATCAATAACGATATTCCTCCGCAATACAAATTCTCGAAACACAAGAGGTCCTCGAGTCTATTGATCATTTATTATACACGGATTGGCCTATTAAGTCTGAAAAAACGGTAGATTTTAACCGCCCTATTCTGCTGTGCATTGACACACAAAAAAAAGCCGCTGCCATTATTGACATCGCTATACCACTATCTCATAATATCAGAAAAAAAGGGAAATGGAAAAAAAAAAAGAAACTATGGGAATCTAAACTTGGAGATTAAATGTTTATGAAAGTTATTTAAAATAACAATATACCCCATTGTTATATCAACCGGGGGGGGGGATATGGACAACTCGCGACTGGCACAAGAAAAACTGGTAGCCCCCACCTACGTTACAGAGATGTAATAAAACGTGACCTCAAATCAGTGAACATCAATACTGACAATTAAGGAGACATAGCTCTAGACCCCACCAGATGGAGAGAGACAGTGACCAAGAAAGCTATGGACAGTGAAAGTACATGGGTCTCAGCTACTACTATGATGAATAATGAGCTTTAGGTAAGGAGAATGCGTTTCTTCAGCGAAGAATGCAAGAAAACACTTTCTACAAATAAATTGGACCGCCCCCCCCCCCCCACCCAAAGTTTATGGTGGGAGGGGGGCAGATTGATGTTACCGCCCCCTCCCGACCCCACCAAATCGACCTACATACTAGAGGGGTGGCGAAATAATCTAAAAATAGTTCGAAATATAAATAATTAGTATATATTATTAACATAATAGTAAATTCGTATACAAATTGTGTGAATTCCATACTAAAATTCATCCGCACCCCCCCCTCCATCCGCCAGTGGATCAACATACTTTTTAAAATCATCTTTAGACATTGCTATCATTATTAACAATCGATTGAGGTCTGGTCTGATTGGCAGTGTAATTAAGTGACCTAAAGCGCATTAATTAAAACCGCTAAAAATGTTTACACCGCTTTCCTGTGTCCATCTCCCACTAGTGTTACAACATCTGTTTTCATCTCTCATAGCTAAAGTGTCCATAACCAAACCTTATTTTTTTTGTACTTCAGTTGTTACTGCGATAAAATGAAGCTCATTTATGCGGTCATCGTGGCCGTCATTGGTCAACTGGTCAGTGCTGACCAACAACAACAGCTGGCTTTGTCTTCAGCCTCGTCAGATTTCTCTCAAAGACTTTACCAGAAAGTTGCTCTAAATGAACCCAGCATTGTCTACTCTCCCTACAGGTAAATACACTTGGTGATAGAGTGTTTTTTAAATGGCAAGTTTTTATTGTAATGCAAAATATTTGAATATAACGCTATTGAATAGGCAAATTTTTTTTGCGTCTTAAATCGATAGATTCCAATTTTAACTAGATGTAGATACTATTAAATTTTAGCAATAACGAATTAGAGTAGGCCTATAGATTTATAGGAGGCGCGATGGTAAAGCGCTTGGCTCCCAGACCGGCGGTCCCGGGCTCGAATTCTGAAGACTGGGATTTTTATTTAGGGATCTTTAGGGCCCCTTTTCGCGCTGAGCTCTAATGGGTACCCGACATTAGTTGGGAAAAAGTAAAGGGTAAAGTAAAAAAAAAAGTTGATCGTTGTTCTGGTCACATGACATCCTCTGTTATGAATTATGTCTTACCAATAGGCTTACCTCATAGACAAAAACTTTGACAGAAAAAAAAAAATTACTCTTTATCAGCATCCATTCGGCCTTGACCATGACGTCACTAGGAGCAAGGGGAGCTACTGAAACTGAAATGAAGAACACACTCGGCATTACTTCCCTTGGTAACTCTGTTCACACAATCTATAAGGAGCTGATCGAACAGGTGAGCAATGTTGGTAGATGTGTACATCTTTTTACTTTATTACACACATTTGTTAATTAAACTACCACTTTGTTTGCACACTAAGTTAGCAGGGCAAATGTCACGCGATCATTCAATGGTTAAAAGAAGATAAGTAGTCTGACTGCCTATTTCATATTACCAAAAAGTTTTTCATAAAACACTGAAATACAAATACAGAGCCTAATAAAATACTCAGAAAGATTGAAAAATAAACTCACATTCCTCATCCCTAGTACTATTAGAGCCTGGAATGGGTTGCATGAGCAAGCCAGGAAAACCAGTGGCTTGGCAGAATTTAAGTCATTGGTTAACATGCATGACTAGATGCATGACTAGTAGGACGTAATCATCTTCTTTTTGGAAGTAACGTCTGTATTTTATAAGATAAGAACATAAGTTCATGAAGCCTTTAATAGTTGTTCAAAATATCTATAAGACAGACAGACAGAGTTGAAATCCACTTTATTCAAACGGTGTGAAGTACGGCTGCCTGGTCGTGCGGTTTGCGCGCTGGACTGTCGTTCGGGTTTATTGACGGTCGAGGGTTCAAACCCTGTCTGCTCCCATCCCCCGTCGTCCTGCGGGAGGTTTGGACTAGGAAGTAAACTATCTTCAACTCTGAAGGAACATCCGAAACATGTAAAACATTTTACAAGCGATCAAGTACTTTGCACTTTCATGCTCTTTAATTTGATTTCACTTGTAATTGGATTGATCGAACTTAAAATTGGTGAACGTGAACAATGCTATATCTGGTTAGATTGGCATATACGTTCATTTTATTTACAAAGCTTAAATAAACTCACTCTGTCTGTCGGGCCAAAAGTTTGTACACATTATTTCTCCGACACCCTATCTCGGATTAATAAAAAAAATTTAACAAAAAATTCAATTTACCTGACAACACAAGAATAAGTAAAAAAAATAAAAAATTAAACAAATTAGTTAATTTACTATTGGTAATAAATTACATTGTTTCGGTAACTTAAACAAGGGAAAGAAATTGTACTTGACTGAAGTGGTGGCGTAAGCTGGATAAGTCCACTTTACAGGTTGTCGTCTGAGGCCTATTTCAAATTAAATTACATGACTTATCCAATTTCTTTTACGATTCAAGAACCGATTTGAAAATCAAAGTTAGCTCAATTCATTTCACTTAATATTAACAGAAACGGAGTTAGAAGCTTTAGTACGAAAAAAAAATAAAATTTAGACTTGACAATGTAACATACCACATAGTCATTAGGATATAATAGTTTTCAAAAGTTAGTGAAGAGAATTGGCTAAAACAGATCCAAGAACCTCCGACTCAACCCATTGACCAGAAGGGACCCAGGTACCAAACTTACATTTGACAGCAGTGCTGACATCTGACTTTTATGTTCAGGGACTGAAAGATATCTCCAACTTCAGTAGTTACCACACCTCCGGATAATATCAAAACATTTGTATTTATTTCCTTTTTTTCCTCGTTAATCTTCAAAGGTAAATGTGGGAATCGTGGTCGAGAGACCAAGTACGCTTGAACTTGGCTTTTTTTGGCAACCTATGAAGGGGCCGCGAGGTTCGACATCTGACTCCCGCAGAGTTGTCTACTGAGCGCCTTAAGGCAGCACGGAATAACCTTCTCCCAGATACCCACTTCCAATGGTTTACAAATGACCATAGCGCTCTGAGCATGCTGTAAACATGAAAGTAGCGATAGATAAAAGCTATAATGTATTTATTACTTTACTCATTTAATTTTTTCTATTAAACTGTCAAGTAGTGGTACTGCAAATCTGAAATATCAATGATTATTATTACAAATCTTTCTGCTTATCTACCTAAAGGCAGACGGAAAACCTTCTCACATATACCCCCCCTTCCATTGTTCCATAGATGAGCATGGACCATAGTGCTCTGAGCATGCTATAAGCATAAAAGTAGTGCTATAAAAAAGCAATAATTTATTTATTAATTTTACTCATTTTAATTTTTTTTTCTATTAAACTGTCAGATAGTGGTACTGCAATATCAATGATTATTACATATCTTTCTATTTGTCAATAAAAAGTAGATCTTGTAAATATCATTAATCTCGTCAATCAACTGTCTCGTTGTACAGATAAACTCCGTAACAGATGTGGAGCTCAATACCGCGAACGCCATCTTTGTTAAACCTAACTTCCAGATTGTTCCAAAGTTTACCCAAGACACAACAGAATATTATTCTGCCCAAACCGCCAACATTGATTTATCCGCTAATGGAGGTCCTGAGAAACCAATCAACGACTACATAGCGAACAAAACTGAAAACATTATTCAAAATGTTCTTCAACCAGGTAAATGTGAAACCCCCCACCCCACCAAAAAAACTAAACAGTAAAAAACTCTGCTCTAGAACTTACACTTGTAAAGAGTTATTAAAATTTGTTAAATATTTAATGCTAATCACAGTAATCTGATATTTTCCCTTCTTATATATACAAATGTTACTAGTTTAGGTGCCAGTTACTAGCCGGAAACAATTTCTGATCGCCCTTGGTTGTCAGAGCTATTTGTGACAAATGTCATTAGGAAGCATTTTATAGGCTTAGAGCGCTTAATTTCATTACCACTTCGGCAATAGCAATCTTACTAAACTGACATTTGATTCTACGTGGATGAAAAGGGAACATAAATTACTATATGGAATTAAAATACTTGCCATTTATGGATCTGGAGGCCAGGCGGCTGAGTTGTAAGGCGTTGGCTTCCGAACAAACGTCTCCAGGCTCGAATCCTGATGAAGACAAGAATTTTTAATTTCGGAATCTTTAGGGTGCCTCTGAATCCACCCAGCTCTAATGAGTATCTGACCTTAGCTGGGGAAAGTAAAGATGGTTAGTCGTTGTGCTGGCCAATAGACACCCTAGTTAACCGTAGGTCACACAAGTAGATGACCTTTACATCATCTGCCCCATAGATCGCAAGGTCTAGAAGCTCTATTTATTTTTCTATGGTAAAATGTTAAAACCTTATAACTAAATTTCTTGGTCACAGAAAGAAAAATGTTTATGAGTTACGCTGATTGACAATTCTAAATCTATTTATATAATTCTCTTCATCCCTTAACAGTTTGGACGAGAAAGAAGTAAAGGAAAGACCACTCTCTTATTTCTGTGGATAGTAACCCCCCAAAAAAAACAAAAGGGGGGGGGGGGTAAGTGAGTATTCACACGTCGCTACGGATGGCTGCGCGCCGGACTGTCTAACCTTCCCCCGCTCCCCTTCATCCTGCGGGAGGTTTGGACTAAGAAGTAAACTATCTTCAACTCTGAAGGAACATCCGAAACATGTAAAACATTTTGCAAGCAAACATTTTACAAACACTAAATAGAAGGGCCGGACTTTTGCATTGTGGGGCCCTATGCGAAACGGGTTTCGCGGGCCCAAGTTTGATAGGTAATCGGACAATAAATGAGATTTAAGCGTTGTATTAGAAAACAAATTCGTCTATACATTTTATTCATTCTTTACTATGTACAGAATTACTTTACGAGCCTTGCGTGTAGCGAAGTCATACAGTATATCATAATAATTCTGTTTCCTACATAGATCACGCTCAATAGCAAGAATTACCAAATATTTCAATATATCCTTGAGAATTGTTGACCTTAAGTAGTTCTTCATTAGTTTGAGGCGCGAGAAGCTTCTTTTACAAGATTACACAATTACGGTAATAAATAATGCCGTTTTTATTTGTCGCTTTCCATATTGAATGACTCCACAAAATGACAATTTTTTTTCTTTATATTTCCGTATATCTTAAGGACCTTTTCGTATATTTTGCAATTTCGAGAGATTTCCAGGAGATCCTGGCAAATTGACTGGAGGGCGTGGGAAATTTGTTTTAAGTTATAAAATGGTTTAATTTAATAATTTATACACCTTGAATTAGCGCAGGTCCTATGAATGCGGGGCCCATTGCGGTCGCATAGGTTGCAGTGGCCTAAGACCAGCCCTTCAACATAGCGGCGTATGCTATGCTGCTGGTCGACTAGTTGCGTATTATTTTATTTACACTCGAAGATGTATGCGGCGGTGTTCAAAATCACACTGTAATTTTTAATTTTTTTTTTAGAGATTTTTGAAAATCGGTTTCAAAAAGGTGAATAATACTGTACATATGATATTTATAGGAACCATTGATGACGATACGGTTATGCTTCTGATTAACACAATATTTTTTAACGGGACATGGCAGACCACTTTTGATGAACACCAAACAAGGAATCAGGATTTCAAGCAACTTCCGGACGCAGTAAAACAGGTGAGTAGTCAGAGTTTTAGTGTGTTTTTTTTTTAGTGTAATATAGTGATGCCCAAAATACGGCCCGCGACCTGGTTCCATTTGGCCCTCAAAAACGTCGGCACAAAGAGTAGAATATTCCTCCTTTTCTAAAAAAAAAAAAACTTGTTGAAAAAAAGCTCTTACCTACGTTAAGGCCCTCTGATGGATTGACACTATGACCTTTAACATTAGTACATTTGTGAAATCGGAGAGTTGAAGAAACTACAAGTGAATTTAGAATCGACCATCAAAAGTGAATGAATGAATGAATTATTTATTCTTTGTGGAACGTGATAATAATTCATCATATTTGATTATTAAAAAAAAATTGTGTCTGTTTTTGGTTTTAACAAAATATAAACGGCATTTAAAAAAAAAAAAATATTACGTTATTCTTTGTTTGAGCCGCGAATGAAAAGATTTTAAAATTACGTCTAGAAATTCGAGGATCGATAGGAATATTTACCAAAAAGAGCCAAAAAAAAAGTTTGTTGGCTAGTTAGCTATAATTTTGCTCATATTTAATTGAGAAATGAAGTCATTTTATGACATCCAATAATTAATATAAGTACAGTTGTTACTAAAGAGTAAATTCCTAATAAAATTGTTGTAGATCAATTTCACTTCGTTATTTGTATCTTTATGGTCATGTGGCCCGTGACACGAGTGTCAAAAATTTAATTGGCCCGCTGGTTGAATTAGGTTGGCCATCATTAGTGTAAGAGGAGTGTAAGTTAAATATTAAGTACAGACACGCCCATCTTTCATCAGTGTAGCACCTCGTGTCATGTAAACATTTAAAATTAACACTTCTAATGACATTGAGAATAAGCAAGCTAAGACAGACCAAGAATTAACACAAAAATGTCTAGATATAACCTTCCGCTTGAGTCTCTGTAGCAGATCGCACATACCACGCTGGTAAAAAAAATATAACTATTTAAAACATTTTGAGCACAATTCATTGAATGTTTCAAAGCAGAGTAAACTTCATTGTGTCACTAAATGCTTTCGACCAAATATTAAGATCTTCCAAATCTTAGCGATGTATTACAATACTAAAAGCTCATTTGACCACCAGAAATTAAGATCTCAAAGCATATTTAAGGCATCTTAAATTATGATCGTACAGAGATACATTTACTATACATGTTAAATACAGTTGTTACAGTGTAATGGATGGTTTACACGTCTTTGAATTTAGGAGTCTTATATCATACAATAATTACGATGGCCTATATTACACTTACGCCGCGTGTACTTTGCATTGACCCTATGGCAATAAAAACAGTCTAATTCCTCAAGTAGGAATGGTGAAAAGATTAGCACAGACACTTATAAACACCATATACTTTCAATTATAAATTCTTAAAAGTAAACTTATCATGAAGCATGAAACTTCTTGACTTATGGATCCGGCTTAAATCTTTTCTTCCCTATTTATAAGCTTTCAAATCAAAAGTTCTGATAGCGAAAATTACAAGCGACCTTTTCATTTCTAATGATCTCCCTTTATATATCTGTTTAGATAGTTAAATCTTCGACAGCCAATGTATAAATAAACTTCCTGTTAGCACATCTCTTGCCGCCTTAACACGTACCCCGCGTGTCACAATCCTAGGAAGCAAACTTTTTTTTTTAATTTGAAAAAATATTTAGTTGACACATTAGCAAATAATTGAAAACAGTTACAAACATTTTATAGGTTAAGATGATGACTGATGATAGAAATGTCAACATAAAAAGAGATGATGTCAACAAGTTGGATATCGCCGAGCTCCCCTTTAAAGGGGGTAGATTTAGCTTTTACATTGCTTTACCACAAGCAATAGATGGCATCACTGACCTAGGTAAGTTTCCATGCTATGCTCGTATGAGGGCCTATGTTAACTAATGTAATTCAACAATGTAAAAAAACAATACCACTTATACGCTATTGAATATGCATATTATTAAAAACTATTTATGTTCTTACTAAAGAAATAAAACTTTTACTATTTCAAAGGTATGAAATTTACAATTTAACTATGTTGTTCTTTTTAAATTCCTTTGTCATTCGTCTAAATAAAATGTTATATAGTGCTATGTGCATTGTAAATTAAAGTATCTTTAGATTGCATTTATTTTTTAAAAAAAGGCATTCAAAATAAAAAAAGGACTTCTATAAAGATTATACATATTTTAAACAAATAAAACATTGTTTACTTGAGACTTAAATGAGCTATAAATTACAATTAAAATTGTTCCAAAGTTACATACAAGAAAAAGAAAAAAAAGAAAAAAAAAAACAAAGCTTTCTTTAAGGGATGTGCTGCCATTTATCTGAAAATTACTGGGTCTAGCTTACTGCTGAAGAAAAGAAAATTATTAATTAGTACTTAATGAATAACTAATAGTTTAATTTTTGGCGTGATTCGTGTATTGTTATCGACTATAATTAAGCAAAATGTCAACTTGATGCGAGAATGGGAAGTGGGAAAAAAAACTTCTCTAAAACATAATAAGAGGATTAAATCCATATATATATTTATTTATTATATATATATATATATATTAAGTAGCATATATTCCCCTTATTTTTAAATGAAGCAAATAATTAATTCTAACAATTAAATAATTTTTTTTTCAAAATGGCGCTGCCATTATTTTGTTCCCCTGGCAATCAAATCATTAGACAGAAACAATGGGATATAAACTTTTCATATATAAATTTATGAGTGAGTCTGGTACGGATGCACCTTTTGGTTTTCTATAGTTATAATGTTTTGTTTAATGTAATGCACAAATCGTAAGGCTAATTTCCTTAAGGATAATAAAGATTCTTCT
The DNA here is from genome assembly GCA_030265305.1 of Biomphalaria pfeifferi. Lineage (NCBI taxonomy): Eukaryota > Metazoa > Mollusca > Gastropoda > Planorbidae > Biomphalaria > Biomphalaria pfeifferi. The sequence continues at coordinate 71,697 of JASAOG010000209.1, forward strand.
TCTTATTCCTATTATTATTAATTTTTTTAAAATTACACAGCTCAGGAAAATTTAATGTTTTTGTTTTCTTTTTCAGAACAACTTTTAGTCCAACCCGAAAAAGTCAAGCAACTATTTACTGGACTCACCAACATACGAGTTCGGCTGTCCATCCCTAAATTCAAGACAGAGACCACGCTGTCTTTAAATACTCCCTTGAAAGACATGGGCATTAGAAAAGCTTTTATTTCAAAAGTTGCTGACTTCAGTGGAATAACGTCAGGTATTCAACAATTTATCGTTAATAAACAGTATCAGGTGGCCGAGCATCGCTCGGTTAAATCATTTCTTATTGAAGGTTATATTCCCTAAATCATTTTGGGAATATATTTTTGTAATTACGAAAATGAATGATCGGATAAAGACAACTAATCTGAAGAGTTGCTTTAATGTTCTGTTAGTTCTAAATGTAATTGTACATGGCGATTAAAAATAAAGTCTCTTACGTCCTCCAACACTCTAGACAAACCACAGCTCACGTCCGTCTTAGTTTTACAATGCATCTTTTGCGTTGTAAAATTATTGTAGGCCTACTATTATTGGCTTGGAAGAAAGTCTTTGCAGTGTAACTTCTCAGATGGTTATATTCAGACATTTAATTATGCAATTAGTATATTCATTATGGCTTTAGTACGAAACATCAAGTGACGCAAATCTCTACGTTATAGGGTAAAACAGGCACTTTGTGGCAAAGTAAAATGGCGCATTTTTTCTTAATAGACTTAAATCATTGCATTAGTTTTATAAAGAAACGTTTCCGTGGGGCACCTCCTCTGTTACGTCGAACACCTTGCCTTTGGAATGTGTTCGTCCCCCTGCACAGACTGACTGTCAGACTATAAGAAGTTCATACCGGCTTATGCCATCCATCTATCCCAGTGGTGCTAAAGCCCATGGAGGGATATAGCCTACTTCAACACATCCCTCCATTCAGATCTCTCCTGGGCCATCCGTCTCCAAGCCCTAACCCCAAGCTTTTTAACGAGGTTTATAGTTACATCAAAAGAGGCTGCAGCGTACGCAAACTCGTTGACCGCTAGCTAGATATCATGTTCAGTGTGAGCAAGTAAGGCGTAGAGAAGCTGTGTTAGACCATTTCCTATCTTTTGGTACGGGACAGTAGACACCGAAGCATGAACACATGGTAACAATTCACCAGCAAAGTAATAATAATAATAAGGCTTGTCTTCGAGTGAAGATTAATGAGGAATGCAGTATTTTCCCTGGCTACGCAGCCCCAGCTGTGACCTACATATTTTTGCCACAACACGGCAAGCATAACCATTGTCCGCCGCGGATTTTCTTTTGGTCTCAAATGTGTATCCGCGGCCTTTGTATAGAGGGAATTCTTAAAGTCCGACAGTTACGCTGGTCAGAGCACTATTCTGTATGGGAGTCGAATGACACAAAAGGTGTTCTCGTTTGTTGCTTAGTTTAGGTAAAAAAAATTAATATAATGACGCCCTAGTGTACCCTTTAGAAGAAAATTCATCTCATCAAATAGGCGAACGGAATGTCCATTTCTACACCTTACTTATTTACTTAGAGCCAATGATGACAAAGACGAATAAATATATGTGTCAGTGCGCCAGGGTAGAGTTCTTGGCAGACAAGACGGACTGCTCTATAATTTTTTTTTCCTTTGAGGCTTAGTTCATGGAAGAATTATTATGAATATATGGAGGGGTCAAGCAAGTTTGCTTTTGGGTATACATTTTTTAATTTATAATAATATTTTATTCATGAATGGAATTTTTGAGAATCGCTGAGAAAAGCAACGAAAACTACGATGGTGATATGAGACCAGCAAAACAAGCAACCTCTTTTTCATTTTCCACTAGCCCAAATAGAGGTGGCTGGAATAAAGCTGTCCTAGATATCCCCAATCTCATGATTATCGCAATACCTGCCTTCACTGGTATTCAAACTCTAGACCCCTGCTTTACCACTTCGCCTCTATGATATAATGTACATTTTTAGATAGTATATAATGTCGAAATAAGAATGGATATTTTATCAAGAAGCTTAAAAAAAAAACAAATGTAGATCCAACTGAGTTAAGTTGAGGAAGTAAAAGTGTTTAGGCGTTGTGCTGGCGACAATGACATCCTGGTAAATCGTCGGTTTTACATCAACTGCCACTTTAGATCACAAGGTCTTTAAGGGTTACTTTCACCTTGTATAACCTTTCGTCTCGGAAGAAAATAGATGCGCCCAGATGAATCCCTGCTTTTGGTTTCGTATTGAGACGGGCAGAATCTAGTGTGGTTAATCAAGCCAATCCTGGAGACATATGGTTAAAGATAGCTGGTAGGGCAACTTTCTTTTTCTTTCTCATGACTAAGGCAGTTTCGTTTTTATCTTAACTCTTTCTCTCCGTAATTATTTACCACATTCTAGTGGAATCAATGTTGGTATCGTCAGGAGAGAAAGAGTTAAATCTTCATACAATATGCTTTAGAAGCTAACATGGTATGATCCGGAGATTATCTTAAAAGGTTCTTGCGGAGATTATCTTAAAAGGTTCTTGCGGAGATTATCGTAAAAGGTTCTTGCGGAGATTATCGTAAAAGGTTCTTGCGGAGATTATCTTAAAAGGTTCTTGCGGAGATTATCTTAAAAGGTTCTTGCGGAGATTATCTTAAAAGGTTCTTGCGGAGATTATCGTAAAAGGTTCTTGCGGAGATTATCTTAAAAGGTTTTTGGGGAGATTATCTTAAAAGGTTCTTGAACCTATTAAAGATGATATTTAAGATAATACAATAAACATTCCACCAGATCCTTAAAACTTTACATTCAATGACTTTTCTCCTCGTCTGTTTTTAGCGGAAATTTTCATCAGTGAAGTTCTGCACAAAGCTGTGATCGAGGTCATGGAAACTGGAACTGTGGCTGCTGCAGCGACTGTCGTTGTACTAGTTACTGAGTCTGTTCAACTACCCCCCACAGAAAGTTTCATCGCTGACCATCCATTTGTGTACTTTCTGAGAGACAATCAAACTGGACAGATTCTCTTCCAAGGGAAATTCTCTGGTTAAAACTTGTTTTTTTTTTTTATGTAGAATTTACTTGTTTTCCATTGAACATTAAATAATAACGCAATAACATGGATTTCTGTTTTAACTTAATTTTAATTTCTTTATTCAGTGATATTTTCACATTTGCACATCGTTTTTACAAAGCTTACATCAACTCACTTTGTCTGTCTGTCTGTCTGTCTGTTTGATAAAAAGTCTGTACATGTTATTTTTCTCACACCCATTCTTGGATCAAACTGAAACTTCACAGAATTATTTATTGACATAGACAAAACATGAATCAATAAAAAAAAAGTAACCAATTAGATAATTAATTACTGGTAATTCATTATTTTATTTAATAGCAACAAGGGAAACTAATCCCTCAGTATTCACATATATGGCTAAATTTGATGGGTTTAGTCCCATTAAACAATTGTTAATGCTTTTTATCCCTCACACATTCTCCGATCAAGTTGATACTTTAAACAATTATTTATTGTGCGTCACAAAACTTGAATTAATAGACTAAAATACTCATGTAGTCGATAAATTATTGATAATTAAATAACTTGTACATTATTGATAGATAGAGTTTTAATGGAGGAGTTCTTCCCCTTTAGATTAGCTTTGTTGTTTTTTTAAAGGATTGTTCATATTTTGATTGTTTTTTTTTCTAATTGTATTATTTTCTAAGTAACAAATTATTGATATATATTTCTGTTTAGAAAAGAAATTATTTTTTTGCAGACATAAGCAGGCCAGGCCCTAGACATAAGCAAAGTAGGCAGCCCTCTTGGGTTAGAGATTAGTGGAGGCCTCACAGAGGACTAAAAATAAATCTAGAAAAAACATTTAGAAAAAAAATGTGAAACTTAGATCTGATCTCAAACCAAGTAGAGCATTAGGACTGTATGTTTACTAGTCTAACTCTGTCTCTACTATGACTCTATGTTTACTAGTCTAACTCTGTCTCTACTATGACTCTATGTTTACTAGTCTAACTCAGTCTCTACTGTGACTCTATGTTTACTGGTCTAACTCTGTCTCTACTGTGACTCTATGTTTACTGGTCTAACTCTGTCTCTACTGTGACTCTATGTTTACTGGTCTAACTCTGTCTCTACTATGACTCTATGTTTACTAGTCACTCTGTCTCTACTTCCATATTCACATCGGCTAAACCAGTGATGCCCAACCTTATTCTACCTGCGGGCCATTTTAATTTCCGACACTCATGTCGCGGGCCACGTGAACGAATAGATACATAAGTGAAATGAAATGGACCTGAAACTATCTCAGTAGTGACCCTGTGGAACAAGAACTTATATCCAATAATGGGATAGTCCAGGTGAATCTTTTTTTTTTTTAACATGTCAGAAAATGGTTTCACCTCGCTATTTAAAATGTGAGTAACATTGTAGCTAGTTTTACAACCAACTCATTTTATTATTATTTTTTTTTTGGTAAATATTCTGATAAATCTCTAAGCGTAGTTTAACCATGGTTTAACAATCAAGAAAGCCCCCATATTGGTTTCATAATGCAATATTATTTTTGGCTTTTTATCATGCTCCACAAAAAAGTAAAGATCCGTTCACTTTTCCAGGCAGATTCTACATTCAGTCACATTTCATAAACACACAAACGTTAAAGTCATAGTGCCAATCCATCCTAGAAATAGTGAGGGTCTCATTGTACGCCCCAATGTAGGTAAAGATAAATTTTTTTCAATTTTTTTTTTCTGTTTTGGAAGGGGTAGGGATTTTCTACACTTTGTGCCGATATTTTGGCGGGCCGGATGAAACTACATCTTGGCCCGCGGGCCGTATTTTGAGCATCACTGGTCTAAACCCTCCAATTATAAAAGGCTGGCTCTGTCTTCTTCCTATGTTGAAATTGGCTGAATTTGAATAAAAGATCTCACTGGGATGACTGAAGGAATATAAAAAACGTCAGACTAGCACTGCATAAATTCAAGATGGTGAATTAATACAGTACAACAAAACTAAATGCGCCCATCCCTGCCGGATACCCCAACTTAACTATCTGTTACTATCAAAAATAGATTTATAAATTTGAAGTTTGATTTTATCATAAGTTAATACGACTTCATTGACATGAACTTGGAAACAGGAAAAAAAATCTAAAATATTTATATTTAGTGTAATTATTGTATCAATTAGTTTGGAACGGTCATGTACTTAAATTTGTGACAGGTCTAGACTGACGATACAATAACGATTAAACCGATTTCATGTGCTATGATCCCATCACTTGTCTTGACCAGTAGGGGATAGCGGGGTGGGGGGGGGGGTGAAGAAGGGGGTATCTGTGTAGCCCAAATGCTACAGTGATCGCTTTTTAAGTACATTTAAAAAAAAAACGTGTTCATTCAATCAGGGGCGTAGCTAGGAATTTGCCATCATTTGGGGACCGGGGGAGGCTTGACCTCTTTTAGGGGCCCTGCTTTTTGAATATTTAATGTAAAAAACAGTATGGGCCCGGTGGGATTTTCAAATTCTTCCCCTCGTTTGCCCGCCTAGCTACGCCACAGCACTCAATGCTCAAGCCTCCTAAAGGGAACTAATTCAACGTATACAATCATATCTGTCAATTACGATTTGCTTCCTATGTTCGATTCCAAACAAAATGAATTAATTACCAAAAGTTAATTAATTTTTTTTTTAAAATTCATTCTTGTTTTGTCAGGTACAAGAAATAAGTGTACAATATTTCAACTAGATCATAAATCCTGATGCAGTCCCAGATGCGATGGGCAGGTCACGTCTACAGAATGGAAGACCACCGCATCCCTAAACGACTCTTGTATGGCCAACTAAGCAAAGGGAAGCGCTCGCAAGGTGGTCAAAGAAAGCGCTACAGGAATACCCTCAAAGCTTCTCTGAAGGCGTTTAGCATAGACCCAGGCACCTGGGAGACAGAGGCACATGACAGAGCATCATGGCGTCGCGCTGTGAAAACTGGCGCACAGGTTGCTGAGGAAAAAAGAACAAAGCTGGCAGAAGAAAAACGCCAGAAAAGAAAAGCAAGACAAACGACACTAGCTCCATTGGAATAACCTGCCCAGTGTGCGGCCGAACATTCCGGGCTCACATAGGTCTCACCAGCCACATGAGGAGGCATAAAACCCCAGTGCAAAGCCCTCAGCCCCCTGGATGACAAAGTAGTCATCATCGAACCACGATGGACGAACTATATATAGATCATAAATGGCGTGGGGGAGAAATAACGTGCACAAACTTCTTACCAGACAGACAGACAGACAGAGTGAGTTGATAAAAGCTTTTAGAAAAAAACAACTTTAGCAGACTAGAAGAAAATAATAGTTTAAAAGATGCCTGACCTATTACTTGTCACAAAAAAACACAGTCCTACTTGGCTCTTGTTTTGCTGACATGAAGACGTCCTGTTTACGCGACTGACGTCACGGGCGTGACACGATCTGTGTTTCTATTCCGGATTCACTTCTTATGTATAAAGTATACCTTTCACCAGGCTATTACCGTTACTACTGTCTGTAACTTGGACGAACAAACTGGTGTGATCTTTTCTTTTTTATTGCATTGTAAAGCTTTGGGATATTTAGAAATCTATCTGCAGTACACACACATTTTCTTTTCATTCATTTTGCAACTTAAAGCATACAAGGAGCAAAGTGAGGTAATGTTATGATTGCATTTAAAAAATATTATCTAATTTGCAAATGTTTTATAATATAAATGTTTTTTTCTTGAACCATTCTTGAACCACTTTTGCGAATAAATGTTATATAATTGTTATATACATTTTTGCTGCCACATAAGTGGATCTACAATAAATTTTTGGGTAATTGAAAACCAAATGACTATCAAAAGTTTTATTCATTTCATCTCTGCCTGTGGTCCCTTCTGGGGCATAGACTGCCAACCAGCTTCCTCCAGGCATCTCGGTTCTGGGCAAGTCTCTCCAACTGTCCCCACGTCTTGCCCATCTGCTTGGCATCTGCTTCCAAACGCGTCTCTTTAACACTATTGTTAAACCAAAACTACTATGAAAAAAAAACATGAAAAAAAATCCAGGTATTCATCAATACCTGCCTGAGGAGGATACTTATGATCAGCTGGCCCGACAAGATCTCGAACTGTGGCAAAGAACAAAGCAGCAGCTCATTGAAGTAGATATCCTTTAGAGACGCTGGAGATGGATAGGTCACCACCCTTCGCAAGCCTGCATCCAACATAACATAGCAAGACCTAATCTGAAACCCCCAAGGAAAGAGGAAGAGGGGAAGGCCCAGGAATACATAGCAAAAGTTTTATTACTATACTTTAATGTGTCTGCTAATTTAGATCTATGTAGTATTTACACTATTCCATTCATCCGTAAGGCAGCTTATATATCCTACGCATTTCATGTGTCAATCTAGTCATGCATGTTAAGTAATGACTTAAACTCTGAATCAGCAGAAACGTAAGAGGATTCACTGTTGATAGGTAACACTGTTCCTACCATCATTTGTTATTACACCGGCTTTACTCTGGAATGGGGGAGAGGTGGCTGAGTCGTTAAGCGCTTGGTTTCAAACCTGGAGTTCTAGGTTTGAATCATGGTGTATACTGGGATTTTGAATTTTGGGATTTCCAACTCTAACGGGTAACTAATTTTAGTTAGGGAACGTAAAGGCGGTTGGTCGTTGTGCTGGCCACATAACACCCTGCTCGTTAACCTTTGGACAAAGAAACATATGACTTTAACATCATCTGCCCTATAGATCGCAAGGTTTGAAAGGGGAACTTCATTTTTGTTTTCGAAACGCTTAATAGACCGGTTACGTTATTTTCTTCATTTTTTTCCAAAGCTTTAATGTAATTATGGGCATTGTACTGTGTACACAAACTTTGTGGTACACAAAAGAAAGATAACTCACTAGTTTATTTTAGTCCACATGTTTGTGCTATTCAGTTTTCTGTAAACAAAAAAAATTATGAAATTGCAATTGATGTTCATCAGCCATTATATTGATCTTAATCTTCTGGTCCTCCTTTGGGTATGTAGGTCTCTGGAAAACCTTACCATTTAACCCTATTTCTTTCTCTTCATTTCTCTGGCTGTATTGCATTGAAAGCGCAAAATGATTGAAGATTTTTAAACAAAGAGCAGATTACTCTGATTAACTCAATTTTAAACAACACTTGACAGTAATTAGACTCTTAGACGCACAGTTAGCAACCATTATTGGCAGTAGATTGAGGTCTCGTCTGATTGACAATGTAATTACGTGACGTAACATAAACTAAACATCTACCACAGCGTCCTCTTTCCTGAGTCTATCTTTAACTCGTGTCACTTACACCGTCAAGTCAGTGGCGTAGCTAGTGATTTGGGGACCCTGGGGGCTTGACCTCTTTAGGGGCCCCAGCATTTTGACATTCGACATTATGACATGAGATAATTGCGTAATATATAATGTAGAAGCTAATTTCGGACACTAATTTGGGGGGCCCATAAGTGGGGGACAGGGGCGGATTTTCAAATACAGACCAACCCTCCCGTTACCCTAGCAACGCCACTCCATCAAGTTAAGAAATTTTGTCTTTATCTCTGTTTCACTAACAAGTTTTTTTTTGTTTTTTTTTTTAAATAATTTATTGTCTCGACTTCAGTTGCTACTAAGACATCATGATGATAACTTATGCGGTCATCGTGGCCATCATTGGTCAACTGGTTAGTGCTAACCTACAACAACAGTTGGCTTTGTCTTCAGCCTCGTCAGATTTCTCTCAGAGACTTTACCAGAAAGTTGCTCTAGATAAGCCCAGCATTGTCTACTCACCCTACAGGTAAATACACTTAATGACAGAGTTTTTTTTAAATAGAAAGTTTTATTATTATAATGCAGAATATTTTAATATATCGCGATCTATCCCTCTGTCTGTCAGTCTGTCAGTTTGTCTGTCTGTCTGTCTGTCTGTCTATCTATCTATCTATCTATCTATCTATCTATCTATCTATCCGTCTATCTATCTACCTGTGGCATTTTACGTCTCGAGAGTCGATCTTTTCCCTTTGCAACTTCTTGTGTGACTAATGAGGCCAATCCTTGATACACAGCTGCGATCGCAGGTTGGGCATATATAATCACCAGGCGCCGTTGCATTTTCACCCTTCTTTCTGCTTCTGTTGTGTATGACATCTTCAATCTTTGACTCTTCCTTTATGCTCTCTCTCCATGAGGATCTGTCCAGTGCTACCTCTTCCCAGTTGCCAGTGTCGATTTTGAAGAGCTTCATGTCGCGTTTGCATACATCCGTATAACGTAATAGTGGGCGATCAGCGGCTCTCCTGCCTTCTATTAGATCGCCATACAGGATGTCCTGTGGAAGTCGACCTTCTGGCATTCTACGAATGTGGCCAAGCCAGCCAAGGCGTCTGCTTCTGATAACAGAGCGGATGTCCTGGCACCCTGCTCTTTGTAGCACTTCCTCATTGGTAATCTTATCTTGCCACCTTATTTTAAAGATCCGCCTTAGGCATCGGAGGTGGAAGACATTCAGCTTTTTTTCCTGCCATGAGTAGGTTGACCATGTTTCACTTCCGTACAGCAAGGTGCTCAACACACAGGTCCGGTAGACTATAGCTTTAGTACTGTTAGTCAGCAATATGTTGTCCCAGACTCTTTTCTGCAGCCGTGACATGGTGGCCATTGCCTTGGCTATCCTGTTGTTTATGTCTTTATCCAGTAGAGTGTTGTTGGATATGATGGAGCCAAGGTAACAAAAGTGATCAACAATTTCTAGTGGTTGGCCATTAATGCTTACTTGAGGTGCAGTGTTTGTGTTTTGGACAAGTATCTTAGTCTTGCTTTGACTGATGTTTAAGCCGAACTTCTGGCAAGCAGCAGATAATTTGTCAACCAGGCACTGTAGCTGAATATCAGAATCAGCCACAATAGCTGCATCATCAGCATACAGGAGTTCCCTGACGAGTAGCTTCCTAACCTTGGTTTTTGCCCGCAGCCTTGATACATTAAATATAGTCACAATATACAAGAACAAAGGGGATCGGAGTGACTGCAACAATTACAGGGGTATCTCTCTCCTCAGTATAATGGGCAAGATCTTTGCTAGAGTGGCACTATCCAGGCTGCAAGTGATAGCTTCTAGAGTCTACCCAGAGTCTCAGTGTGGATTCAGGGGTGGTAGATCCACTGTAGACGATTACTGCAGGAGAAATTCAGAGAAAGAGACAGACCCCTTTACATCGTTTTTGTTGATCTGACTAAAGCTTTTGACATGATCAGCAGAAGTGGCCTTTCAAACTCCTGAGGAAAATAGGTTGCCCTCCCAAACTACTGCAGTTCATTGAGTGTTTTCACAAGGAAACTAAATGCACTGTCAAATTCAATGGAGCCCAATCAGCACCTTTTGAGGTTTGCAGTGGTGTCAAGCAGGGATGTGTGCTCGCACCTACTCTGTTTGGCATATTCTTCTCCTGTCTACTTCATTATGCGTACAACGACATAAACGAAGGTGTGTTTCTCCATACAAGATCCTCTGGAAAACTATTTAATCTATCTACCTATCTATCTCATATACATATATAAAAGTAAAAGTCCCCAATTCAGACCTTTAGATGAGGCAAATGTTAATTGTTTCTTTCGCCCACGTTTACCGTGATTGTCAGGTGGCCAGCACTACGAGAAACCGCCGATACTTTCCCTTACTAATGTCAGGTACACATAGAGCCGGGAAGACTCAGGGGCGCCCTAAAAGTCCAACATTTAAACTCCAAGTTCTATACGTATTATGATGCAAGACTAGGCGACATCTAACATGAAGCTCAAGAATTCTTCTTAGCGTTTATGTACAAAATGGAAAATTGTTAATTTTAAAGAAACAAATAGAGCGATTAAATTCCAATGGTGTTTATTGTGTACAGAACATCTATGTGCAAAACATTTTCTTAATGTATCAGATCTGCGCGAGTACCTCGATATCAAATGAATGATCCGAGATCGGGTGTCGGAGACATTCGTGTACTATTGACCAGACAGACAAAGTAGATATACGTTTTCTAAAAATAAAGCCCGCGTTTAAAACACAACTGCTGCGTTGTCATACAATCAGAAACACTGGACTTAAGGAGTAGGTAGCCTAGTGACTTAGCGGAATCAGCAGACGTGAGATTGTCTAAAAAAAAGAAAAAAGATTTGTTACAAGCCAACATTTTCAACCAATGGTAACGTTTTAAACTGACAGAAAACACCGACCTGTGTCACGGAACAAGCTAATAGGTCACAGATTTACCTTGCTCGTGGTATGTGAAGGAGGCATGCAGAAAACCTTGTACTAAAAAAAAAATCATTAATTTTGACCTTCTTTCCGGTACTTACAATATAAACATCCCGTTCACAGATTGCAAAATAAAATATTTTTAGGGGCCAAAGTTTGCAAACTTAAAGAAAGTTTTCCCTTTCAATATTTTCATTCGGAAGGATGCTATGACTTTCAACATGGAGTGCAGGCCGGATCTACAGCAGTTCATACATTTAGAAACCGCCAATGCGTTCATCATCAAATGATGGCCGCCACAAGCTGACAAAAAACATGTAAGATTGATATTAAAAAAAAAAGGAAAGAAAATTATACTACAATGTGCATGTGCTCGGATGTGTCATTTCCCTAGCATTTATAAAATGTATTTTCATAACAGACGTAATGGAGACCAGTAGCTCGTTGTCAGGTCAAAGGTTAACGTACAGACGTGTAACGTCGCAACCAATAGTTCTGGGTAGAAGCCACCCAAAAACAACCCAAGGCCTTCACTTACTTTAACCAACCCAAGGCCTTCACTTACTTTAACCAACCCAAGGCCTTCACTTACTTTAACCCGTCCTTGAACTCAAAGTCCATGAACTCAAAGTCCATGAACTCAAAGTTCCCCTTTCCGACCTTGGGATCCAAAAAAATCATCTTTCTGATCGAAGGGATTTTGCAATATGTAAATAATGTGTAAAGTATTATGTATCATTCATGGCTTTAGAACTCATTATCACATTTATATTCGATTCACTTTGACTATAAGGTAAAATATTTTTTTTTCTTGTTTTACCATTAAACAGCATCCATTCAGCCTTGACAATGACGTCACTAGGAGCAAGGGGAGACACTGCAACTGAAATGAAGAACACTCTCAGCATTACTTCCCTTGGTAACTCTGTTCACACAATTTATAAGGAGCTGATTCAACAGGTGAGCAATGTTGATGCATGCGTACATGTTTGTTCTTTATTTCACTCGCGTTTTAAAATATTGTATTTGACTGCTGCAAGTTTAGCAGCACGAATGTCATGTGGTCTGCAAACGTTAAGAAGAAAAAAAATGGTCTTATATTACAAAGTATAAAAAAATCTCGACGCAAATTTTAACACAAGATCCTCATTGCTCGTTTAGAGCTTCCTTCAAGGAACAGTACCAGGAAAAAAAAGTAGAAAAGACGATAAAACGACAACATCAAAGAATGAAAGGGCTTGTCTTTAAAGGAGATTCTGTTCAAGGCAAATAGACAGAGATGAATGGGGATAGAAAGTCCACAGATCATGTGTGGTGCGCTTGGCTTCCGAATCTTGGGTCCTCTGTCCTGGGTTCGAATCTCGCTGAAGACTGGAATTTTGAATTTTTTTATTTTTAGGGCGCCTCTGAGTTCACCCAACTCTAATGGGTACATCACATTAGTTGGGGAAAACTAAAAGGCGGTTGGTCGTTTTGCTGGCTACATGACACTCTCGATAACCGTTGGTCATAGAAACATATGACATTAATATCATCTGCCCTATAGATCGCAAGGTCTGAAAGGGGAAATTTCCTTCACTAAGTGAAATTTTTTCATTTGCTATTTAAAGTGGCAGAACGATGACACATAATGATGACATGCAACATGCCTGAATTTTCAGTGTAGTATATTTTATAGTAATAAGTAAAGTTCCCAAACTAAAGTGATTTTATTAAGATATCAAGTTACAGAAAGTATAGTGAACCATAAATAAGTTTCTTCGAGGACTCAAACCACTGACCTGTTCATATGTCGTCAGTGAAAGCAATGGGAAGACAACATAAAAGAATGGACGAGGTTCTGTCCAAGGCAAAAGACAGAGAGGAATGGAGAAAGACGGTTGACAAATCTTATGTGGTGTCCCAACGGTCCGACAGACTAAGGGATAGGTGAAGGGTAATATCGTCGGCCAGGTCAAGGGATAAAGCGATCTTCATTTGAGCCCGCCTACATTTTTTCCCCCACACAAACGATTGGTCAGGTCTGCAGCCGTTCACTGTCTAGTGAAAAAAAAACCAAAACAACGTATCCTCCTAAGTACATTCAGAAACTCGACTATGTCTCCCAGGTCAATTGTTACCACACCTTCATCAGATAACAGAATAGTATCTCTTACTTTGTACTTTTCTTTTTTTTTTTCCTTTTCATTGAAGAAATTGTGCTTGACATGTTTCCTTCATAATTGAAGAATTTTACATCCTAGCCCAAATCTCCCGCAGGACGGCGGAGGATGGCGGCAGACTGGGTTTGAATCCAGGACCACAGAGACACAGTGAAAACTACACGCCTATGACATCTGTGGGATTTTCAAAACTTCTATGTCAAATATTATTACAGAATTCTCTTGTCAATGAATAATTGGAACATTGAAAAAGTTTCCCTTTCAGACCATACGATTTATAGGGCAGATGATGTAAAGTTCCACGGTTAACGAGGCTGTCATGTGACCACCACAACAGCCAACCACCTTTACTTTTTCACAAACTAATGTCTGCTACCCAATATACCTGGGTGGACTCTGAAGCGCCCCAAAGGATCCCGAAATTAAACATCCCAGTCTTCATCAGAATTCAAACCAGGGAGCCCCCGGTTCGGAAGTGAAGCGTTTTACGACTCAGCCAATGCGCCTCCGGACAGATCATTAATATTATCAATAATATTTGGTGTCTTTTTTTTTTAATTTACAGATAAACTCCGTAACAGATGTGGAGCTCAATACCGCCAACGCCATCTTTGTTAAACCTAACCTACAGATTGTTCCAAACTTTACCCAAGATACATCCGAGTTTTATTCCGCCCAAACTGCCAACATTGATTTATCCGCCAGTGGAGGTCCTGAGAAACCAATCAACGATTTCGTGGCAAACAAGACTAAAAACATTGTTCAAAATATTCTTCCGCCAGGTAAATGTTTTCACAATGCACTACATTAAATCTAAAATATTTGCTTTCTCTTGGAGATTGCTACATATGAAAAAGCACAAACAACGCTTCGCTATATTGATGTTTTGCATATACAGAGCACATGTGAACGCCCGAATTACACAATTCCAAAAAAAAAAAAAAAAAAAAAATATCAAATTTTTACCACCTTTTAACAAATGGTAGCAATACTAAATACCCCATCCATCCCGATAAAGTAACATGACAACAAAATCGAATTTTACAGAAAGATTTACTTGTTAATTAACATTTTCCTGAATCACATTTTTCAGCATTGTATCGATAGAAATGATTGGGAAAAGATCGATATTTTTTTTTTCCTTTTTCGACGCTTCGATGTCGTATTTGGATGTTGTTGTTTTTTTTCCCCCCAAATACTGTACATATAGTCCTACATCGCGCCGCCGCAGGAAAACCGGGTGGTGTTAAAAAAAACAACAACGCGGAATATTGATTCCATTAATATATTAATATCTTTAAAAAACTAAAAAGTGAGAGAGCAGTTATGCGAGAGTCGTACCCCCGAAAATGGCAAGGAACCCCTGTAGCCCTGTTATTTAATTGAGTTGTCTTACGTCACAAATCTTCAGACTCCCCGGCTCCACCCCCCTCTCGTGTAGCACATCGCATTTCATTAATATATTGCCCAATTACCCGTCCCCTAATAGCCCTAACGTTCGCTAGGAAGTAGAGACGATCTTATTTATATCAGTGTTCAAACAACGTAAAGCTTAATGTCTAATTTTGTTGGCTAGTAACACAGGGTAGCACATGGTAACACAAAGTAACACAAGGTAGCACAAAGTAACACAATGTAACACAATGTAACACAATGTAACACAATATAACACAAGGTAACACAAAGTAACACAAGGTAACACAGAGTAACACAAGGTAGCACAAAGTAACACAAGGTAGCACAAAGTAACACAAGGTAGCACAAAGTAACACACGGTAGCACAAAGTAGCACCAGGTAAAGATAGCACAAAGTAACACAAGGTAGCAGAAAGTAACACAAGGTAGCACAAAGTAACACCAGGTAGCATAAAGTAACACAAGGTAACACAAAGTAACACAAGGTAACACAAAGTAACACAAGGTAACACAAGGTAACACAAAGTAACACAAGGTAGCACAAAGTAACACAAGGTAGCACAAAGTAACACACGGTAGCACAAAGTAGCACCAGGTAAAGGTAGCACAAAGTAACACAAGGTAGCACAAAGTAACACAAGGTAGCACAAAGTAACACCAGGTAGCATAAAGTAACACAAGGTAACACAAAGTAACACAAGGTAACAGAAAGTAACACAAGGTAACACAAAGTAACACAAGGTAACACAGAGTAACACAAGGTTACACATGTAACACAAAGTAACACATGGTAACACAAGGTAACACAAAGTAACACAAGGTAACACAAAGTAACACAAGGTAACACAAGATAACACAGGGTAACACAATGTGACACAAGGTAACACAATGTAACACAATGTAACACAAGGTAACACAAGGTAGCACAGGTTAACACAAGGTAACACAAGGTAACACAGGGTAACACAAGGTAACACAAGGTAGCACAGGGTAACACAAGGTAACACAAGGTAACACAAGGTAACACAAGGTAACACAGGGTAACACAAATTAACACAAAGTAACACAAGGTAACACAAAGTAACACAATGTTACACAAGGTAACATCAAGGTAACACAAGATAACACAAGGTAACACAAGGTAACATCAAGGTAACACAAAGTAACACAAAGTAACACAACGTAACACGAGGTAACATCAAGTAATACAAGGTAACACAAAGTAACACAAGGTACATGTTATTGTTTAGTTGCCAACAGTGACCTTTCAACATAACAACCTTGTAATTGTTAAGTTGATCTTTTGAGTTCAATTAAAATTTCAATATTCACCTTGTTTTCATATTCCTGTACAAAGCGTCACCTCATTATGTTCGTCTGTCTAGTACAAAGTCTAAGATCAAAACATGAATCAATTAAAAAAAAACAACTAATTAATTAATTCAACCATCTCATTTCATCTCTGGCCATTGTCCCGTTAGGGGCTTCCTCCAGCAGTCCCGGTTCTAGTCGAGACTTTGCAAACTGTCCCCACGTCTTGCCCATCTGCTTGGTATGTGCGTCCAAATCCAGACGCCATGCGTTCCTGGGCTGTTTCATATTGAAATTTAAAAAATGAATCAATTAAAAAAAAAATATTTTCATGCCTTATTCTTTGCATGCTCAATCTGTAAGTGCACTTATATAGCTCCCCCCCCCCCCCCAGGTGATTACTTGAAAAGCTTTTTGCCCCTTTTCTAGGAGCGCTGCATTTAATTATTGCTTAATAAATGAAATAGGGTCTAGGACTAAAAGTAACAGCTTCTATGTTTAACAGTTATTCCAGTTCTTATAAAAAAATGAGCACGAACTCATAACAAATATTAACACAATTTGCAAAAAAAAAAAATTAGCTTTTTAGTTTTGCCTTTAGCGCCATTCCATCTGCTTCATAGTTTTGCTCTGCTAATGCTCGTTTTTATAAATGGCGCAAAAAAGTTATTACAAAGGGGGCCAAAAAGTTTTTTTTTTTAAAAGGGCTCAAAAAGTAAAATCTTTTATTTCAAGTTATTTAAATGACAATTCTATATAAGAAATAAAAGATTCATGGAAAGTGTAAATATCCTAATATGAAATTGTTCTTTGCTCCCTATTACCGGTAGACGAACATTTCTGCTACATATAGCCATGATGTCATTCCAAGAAACAATAATATTTTAGTCATTACCACTAGTCATATAATAAACCCTCTAAAGAACGACCATCAATCACGAAGTTATACCCCTGCTGCTCGTGTATAGTAATAGTTGTTGTTTTTTAAAATAGTTATGAGAAATCTTCACGTAGATATATATATTTATATATCAGATTGTCGAATGCCATCTTTTAAAATTGTGTTTCAGGAAAGGTCTAAATAAATTTGAATATTTTATATTTACAGGAACCATTGATAGTAATACTGTTATGCTTTTGGTTAACACAATATTTTTCAACGGAACATGGCAGACTACTTTTGAAGAACATCGAACAAGAAGTCAAGATTTCAAGCAACTTCGAGGCGCAGTAAAACAGGTGAGTAGCAATGGCTACAGTTGTTTTCCATAGAAGTAAGAGTATTATATGTGATATAGCTCAACTTATCTTATAAGACGCTACCTCATAAGAGAAAATAATTACGTGCTACCTTTTCATGTGCATGCGTGTTAATTGGAGACTTAAACTCTATAAAGTCATTTTTTTTTCCGGCTAGTTCAGGCAACTCGTTCGTTGGTTCAATGACACTAGGGAAAAAGAAGCACTTATAAAAATTTGTCCCAGAATAGAAAAAAAGAAATGTAAAGTAAAGGCATACTCAGATTTCAACACTGATGTAAGCAGTAACATTTCCGACGTACAAGACAATGTTAAAACAAGCTAAATACTAAACAAAATTGTAAAAAATACTTTAAAAAACTTAACAAAGTTTATACTAAGTGTCATGGTCGTAGCCAGGATTTTTTTTGGGGGGTGGCCCCCACCCTCGCAAAAAAATTATATATATGTATGTATGTGTGTGTGTGTGTAAATAATTAATTTTTATTACATTCTGACCTTTCTTTCTTTCGGAAGACGTTTATTGTGCCCTAGAATAGGTTCTTCCTGGAGGGGGGTTTAAACTCAAAACTCATAAAATTTTGTTTTTGACATTTGCTTTTTTTTATATTGAAGAGGTATATTTTTAGCTTCAAACCCCGCTGGAGAGGGTTTTAAACACAAAAAACCCTCTTGGCTACACTCAGTCTTATATTGAAGAGTGGGATTTATCGTTAATTTTGGAGGGGGTTTTAAAATCAAAGTCTTCCTTAGTTATTCTCTTGGAATATGGGGACTGC
Organism: Biomphalaria pfeifferi; assembly: GCA_030265305.1. Classification (NCBI taxonomy): domain Eukaryota; kingdom Metazoa; phylum Mollusca; class Gastropoda; family Planorbidae; genus Biomphalaria; species Biomphalaria pfeifferi. The sequence continues at coordinate 89,975 of JASAOG010000209.1, forward strand.
CGTTTGCATTTAAAAAAAAAATTTTGTTTTATAGAAGAGGGGGATTTAACTGCAAAACCCCTTTGGCTGCGCTGGGGCAAGTAATAGTTTAGTATTAAAATCTCACATAAAATAAACAAAACCAAAGCAAAAAAATCAGTCAAGAAATCCAGCTAAGTGTTATGTATGAATTAGTTTGGATCAGTCATGTAATTAAATTTGTATAGATCTAGACAATATATAGTCTATGATCTATACTAATTAACCTGTGCGATTAGACATTTTTTTACTAATGTTTTTGTTAAGCGCTTTTTCATGCTTTTAACTTTCTCACTACGCTATGATCCTATCACTTGTCTGGAACAGTTGGAAAGGGGTGCATCTGGTTGATCGCATTTTCAATTTTCAAAGAATTATATAAACAAAATAATGCGAGTGACCTGAATTCGAAATTGTGGACGAACGCCTCCTGAGTTCCTCAAGCTAATACGGTAACCCCTGCGATAATATGTTTATAGTTATTTACAAACCTTTCTCACTACAAACATTAAAGGGGACTAATTCAACTTATACCACCTTAGGAAAGTCTAATTTCTTTCCCTTGTTAGAGCTAACAAATAGTTAATTTACTAATATTTTTTTATATTGATTCTCATGTTATTAGGTAAAAGAAATAATTGTGCAACATTTCAGCTTGATCCGAGAATGGGTGTCTGAGAAATAAAGTATAAACTTTTTACCAGACAGAGAGGCAAACGTGTTAGTGGATATAAGCTTTGTAAAAATAAAGACTTAGCGTTCGGGTATTAAAATTAGAGTAAAGCGATGAACGGACAATCCTGTATGCTTGCGAATCTTAGACCCTTAACTGTGCAATTAGAGAGAAAGATCCTACCCGTGAGATGTTACAGAAAGATTCTAGGTAATACATTCATAGACCAAATCACAAAGGAAGAAATCGCAAACAGGCCCATAGGCCTTATGATGTACTTATGAATGTATGGCCATACCAGGAGATCCACAGGGCTCGCAAAGACTTTCCTAAAGGTAACAGTAACAGGGAAAAGAAAGATAGACAGACAAAGGAAGCGAAAGGAGGACTACATTAAGAATGGGTTCCTGCTAATCTAATTTTGGCCAAAGTCAGATAAGAATGGAGACAGATGGTCGACAGATCATGCGTGGTGCCTCAATAGTTCAATAACCTATTTATGGCTCCTTCTGTCTCGGAAGACAACGGATGCGCCCACATGAGTCACTGGTTTTGGTTACGTCTTTAGATGGGGCTGAATATGGAGAGACTGATCAAACCAATTCTGGAGCGGCAGAGTTTGCCGCAGTTCGTGCCACAGTTCGTGCATGTATATTAATCAGTCCTGGGGCTAGCTGACTGGGCAGATTTCTAGCCCCAACAGTTCACTAGACTATATTACAAAAGAAAGGAAGATGAAGGTCTAGAAACATTAAACTTTTATTTGGGTCTTTAAAAAAAAGGAATGTTAAATCTCACAATAGAAAACATTTTGGATCACAAATATTTGAAAGTTACCAAACAAAACTTTAATGTTTCAACTAAGTATCTAAAATTGCAATCTTCCAGACCCAAAAATGTACCAAAAAGCCCAAAATAAGTCGCGCCCTTTGACCTCAAAGACACTCATTGGGATCTTAAGATAGTTTTCAAATGAGAAAAGAAAACACAATTGACAAATCTTGAAAGCTGGAGTTTTGTTGATACAGAAACTTTACATATAGGGAAACATCTACACCAAATAATGATTACATGCATGGATAAAATCTACATCACATAATGATTACATAAGGGATGACTTCTACATTACTTAATGATTACATACAGAGTAACATCTAAACTACATTATGATTACATACAGGAAAATATGTACACCACATAATGCTTACATACAGGGAAACACCTCGTAATGACTACAAATAAGAAAATATCCAAACTACATAATGATTACAATATTTACACATATACATATACATATATACATATATTAGGGCTATATACAACTTTTATTAAACTAAACTATATAAAAATGAAAAAAAAAATTATATTGTAAAAAAAGTGTAAGAAAAAACACTATGTATTTTTTGTTCTCTAGGTTCAGATGATGAATGCTGATAGATATGTCAAAATCAAAAGAGATGATGTTAGCAAGGTGGATGTCGCTGAGCTCCCCTTTAAAGGAGGTAGATTTAGCTTGTACATTGCCCTGCCGCGTGCAGTAGATGGCATCACTGACCTAGGTAAGTTTTTATACAGTTTTGATGAGATATGAGATGAGATATACAGATTTAAAAAAAAAAATTCTTATACGCATAAAAAAAAACAACACTTGTATTAAGTGTATTTTGGTGGCGAGTGGGTCCCCGCGCCTTAGAGGTGCCCCGCGACAATGGACATTTTTTTGTCTACGTCAGTGACAGTCATCCCATCGTACTGAAATTCGTGACCCTGATTCGCACTGGTGAGGCCGCCTCTGTAAAGTGATTTATAGTACAGTAGTACTGTCATATACTTATACCTAGAGAAAAAAACAAAACAAATATTAAACAGAATGTAGTTTTATAAAAAAGTAATACGTAAAATGATAAATTTGTAATTTAGATTGATCCTTTATTTATTTAAAGTCCTTTTTAACATTCTTCTAATCCAAAATCACAAAATATAACTAGAAAACTATAAGCCTTTAGTGGTGTATCTGTGTATCGCATTTATTAATAAACTTACAATATATAAAGTATTTTTAAAAGACAATAAATCTTCTTAATAAAGCTAATGACTTTATGATTATGTAAACAACTGGTAAATAATCCCACTCCACATCTTTTGAGAAAAAAAATCATGCATAAAACTACTAAGAATGTAAAAGATTCTCATATTAATAATGCCAATGTTTTTAATTCCGAAGATTAAGGATGAGCGTAGTGTTTCACATGATTACGCAGACCCAGTTACGACCTGCATATTTTTCATATTCTCATGCAAACAAAGCCGTTGTCCGTCGGCGGTCTATTTAAGTTTTCTACTATGGTGATAGAGATCTAGACATGGTAAAATTAAAAAACAGCCGTTTAGACAAGAATAATGGATCAATTTTAAGATATGACCTGTGTTATTCGGAGGATTGTAGATCTAGACTTCTTAGAAACATATACAGGGAAGTTTTCTAGACTGATTTCGGTGTAGAATGTGTGCATGATGTTCCTGAACATCTTATTATTTATTTAAATTCTTTAAATACAAGCGGGAATACCCGATGACGTATGTGTGGTCAAGATATAGATTGTCTAGACTCTCTAGATCTCCAGACAAAATAAATTTTAGATTATATTTCTTGTGACCAATTAGCTAGGTAGTATTTAGGATAACCATAAACTGGCAAATTTCTGGCAAATCCGTACGAGCCGTTTTCGAGATCAGGGTGGCCAACTTTTTTAAACCCATGAAGATTTAGCAAGCTGATGAGAGAGAGAGCTAAGAAGAGAGAGAAGGAGAGACAGAGAAAGAGACAGAGAAAGAGAGACAGAGAAAGAGAGAGAGAGACAAAACATGAAGGCTCATGACTTTCATGTATATATTTTTGTTTCAGAACAACTTTTAGTCCAACCAGAAAAAGTCAAGCAACTATTTACTGGACTCACCAACATACGAGTTCAGCTGTCCATCCCTAAATTCAAGACAGAGACCACACTGTCTTTAAATACTCCCTTGAAAGACTTGGGGATTAGAAAAGCTTTTATTTCAAATGCTGCCAACTTTAGTGGAATAACATCAGGTAATTAAAATTTATCATTACGAAATTTTTAATTGAGCAGTATCAATTATATGCCTTATTATTATACATTAGTTGTCCACTCTTAAAAATTAGTCTAAATTAATGGTAATTGCTTAGTATTTCGCTTATACCATGTAATAATGTGTAAAGGCATGTATTGATATTTAATGAATTACTCGTTAAATAGTTTCAACTAGGGGACCATTGATTCCCTCTGACTTGGTTAACTGAACAGTTTATTTAAGGCCTCTACTTTTAACACTACTTATTAACGTAAGGTCCACCGTGACCAAATGAACCTGCTAGGCTCAGGGTGTGTAACGAAACAGTTAAAACATGAGTTAGACCAGTGGTTCCCAAACTTTTTTTTGTCTCGTAGACCCCTTTGGAACTCTTCGTAGACCCCTGGGGGGTCTATATAGACCACTTTGGGAATCACAGAGTTAGACAGAGCAAACAATGGAGGGTTTTTCTTTCTCTTCAAAAGCAAATCGTGTGTGCGTGTGTATCAGGTTGGAGGTGGATGGGAAAAAAAGGGGGGGGGGGTTTAGATTACCTTTTGGGCGGATTTAATTTAAAAGTTTTATTGTCACGTTTGCCACTTTGATAAAAATTTGCACAGCTGAGATGAACGACCAACACTTTTCCTCTCCAACTTATGCCAGAAGGCGCGGTGGGTGATTGGGGCAAGGCGCTTGGCTTCCGGACCGGGATATCCCTGGTTCGAATCCTGGTATTTTTAATCTCGGGGATCTTTGGGCGCCTCTCAGCTCACCCAGCTCTATTGGGTACCTGACATTAGTTTGGGGAAAAGTGAAGGCGGTTGGTCGTCGTGCTCGCCACCAGTCACCCTCGTTAACCGTGGACCACAGAAACAGATGACCTTTACATCGTCTGGCCAAGGTCTGAAAAAGGAACTTTACTTTTTTTTTTACTTTAGTAGAGCTAAAGTTTGTCCTCTTTGTCCCTTTGCAAGTCGATGGTGTCTTTGTCCCTTTGCAAGTCGATGGTGTCTTTGTTCCTTTGCAAGTCGATGGTGTCTTTGTTCCTTTGCAAGTCGATTGTGTCTTTGTCCCTTTGCAAGTCGATGGTGTCTTTGTCCCTTTGCAAGTCGATGGTGTCTTTGTCCCTTTGCAAGTCGATGGTGTCTTTGTTCCTTTCTCTTGTTAGTGATAATATATATCCGTCAGACACGAATTATGATCCACACTTTGAGTCAGAGGCTATTTGAAGCGCATGTCATTGGAATAATTTCATATTAGCATCAATCTATAGAAGTAAGAGATTCTTTATTTAGTACAATACAGTGAACATTCCTTCAGACCCCTGTATAAGCTTTAAAATATCTGCTCACTCTCTACGTCTGCCTTCAGCTCAAGTCTTCATCAGTCAAGTTCTGCACAAGGCTGTGATCGAGGTCAAAGAAACAGGAACTGTGGCCGCTGCTGCAACTGTTGTTGGAGTATCCCTGACGTCTGTTCAACTACCCCCCACACAAGCGTTCATCGCTGACCATCCTTTCGTGTACTTCCTGAGAGATAATCAAACAGGACAGATTCTCTTCCAAGGGAAATTCTCTGGCTAATGCACATTTTGTTCTTTTGTTTTTCATGCAAAATGGATTAACTTCATAACAATTGATGTGTTTGTTGTTTTATTTAGTCTAAGTTCTTTTGTTTCTATTTCTGATCCAAATCTCATTACGGTAAACAATTATTGCTATCTATTTATCTCTTCGTACCTACTTTGCTAAGGAAGAGTGTGCCTTTAAAAATAGGACTGTCTATTAAGGCTTTGAAATTCGAAGAGAAAATGAGTTTCTTGACAATGATTAATCAGCAATAAGAAAAAAAGATACATTAAGAAGTAAACTAAATTATATAACAAGCATTAGAAAGAAAAACTTAATTAGAAAAACAAAACAATAAAAAAAAACACCTTTTTTAAAAAGACAATGCCTCCATTATCCAACTTATAATAAAATATGATATCTTATAAAATTAATTTTAATTGAGGTATCGAACTCGAGATGTTCACACCGCCAGCTTAGTGATTGAAACACTCTACCTACTAGGTCAGCGGGAATTGTACAAGATACAAATTAATTATTGCTGCGTTTATTACACTCAAAACTCTTAAGATCTAGTCTAGATCTACTTCTAAAGATCCAGGTTCCTGGATCCAGTTTCCATAACTTCAACAGAGGTATTTAAAAAAAAAAAAAACAACGCTTATCTAATGTAAAGAACCGCTAAATATTGTCATATATCTCAAGATCGCAGGGTTTAGCTCCCTTCTTGGTATATTACACAAAATTAATTAATCACCACTAGCTGATTAACTTTTTTTACAATTTAATTGCGCTAAATTTCAACTTGATTCTTGAATGTGAAGTTGATAAAAAAACGTGTGCTAAACGTAATAATGGGAATAACTTCACATATACAGCCACATCTCTCAATAAGTAGCATTATTTTCCCTTCTTCATACCGAACAAAATAACTAACTACCAAATAATAATTAGCTAACTGGTTACATTTTTTTTTTATTGATTCATGTTTTGTTAGGTACAATAAATAGTTTATTAAAGTTCCAACTCGATCCGAGAGAAATGACGCGTCCTTGAGACGGACAGATACAGTTGAAATAAGCTTTGTAAAAATAAGCGAAGATTATTTGAATTAAAATTCCTCCTGTTAGCTTGCAAACTCTGTATGGGTTCAACAATCAGAGTGTACAGTGCAGTTTTTGTTTGTTTGTTCGAAAACGGCTCTAACAATTCCCGTACATAATATACAGTTTATGTACACAATTAGGAAAACTGACTAACTAATTGGCCAGACGGTGAAAACCCTGGTTTGACTGCAATAATTGTTTAAATGTAATCATCTGAAAATTAAATTGGGCTTTCGTCTTATTATTCTAAAACACGGCTTAGCGGGAATTCCCGCACTCGACTCAAATTTTTCTTTGTATTCAGTAAAAAGTTGAATGAAGGAATAGATTTTTGAAACATTTTGCGCACCATCTTATGGTGAAAAGCTTACTCGAAAGACTCCTTGCAATTGTGAAGCATTTAGTAAAAAAAAAAAAAATCCAAATCTAAGCGAAGGGGAGATTACCGTGTTTAAAATTTATCGTGAAAAACCTCTACATTTTCTGAATTTGCATGTAGGTCACCAGTCAAATTCTACACACAGTTTGTTAGCTTTGAAATAACGGTTTTAACAGCATCCATCCAAAATCGTTCATCCATCCATCTGGAAACTGGAACTGTGGCTGCTGCAACGACTGTCGTTGGAGTATCCCTGTTCAACTACCCACCACAAAAACGTTCATCGTTGACCATCCTTTTGTGCACTTCATAAGAGACAATCAAACTGGACGGTTACTCTTCCAAGAAAAATTCTCTGGTTAAGTTTTTTTTTTCTTTTCTTTTAAATGCATTGCTTATTGGAGATTGTAATACAAAGTGGGTGAATTATAAATAACTAGCTTTTTGTGCATTCGGTCTACAAAAGAATGCGGTGATAAGCTATGACTTCAAAAGGGTATAGACATATTATTTACATGAACTTTTTACACAGCATAATCAAATTTTCTAGGCTCTTTCATTTATAACGCAAACTAATTTAAATGTTTTATTTTTTGACTTCAAACTTAATTAAAAAACAATTTGTGGGAATCAGGAGTGATTCAGGAAGCCGTGATCCTACACTAAACGTGTCAGAGATTAATTGAACATGTGGTAGATGTGGACCTTCGAATGGCAACTGAAAGATACTATTGGTTTTGGTCATAGGCTTCAACAGCCTTCCGTCCGACTCATATTGGACATCGCAAAGCTTCAATCTGAAAACGAAACGAGCCACCTTTATTTACGGATGGCTGGTATGCGCGACTGTCTTTTGAACTTCTCGATGGTCCTGGGTTCAAACGCTGCCCGCTGCCATTCCCCGTCGTCCTGCGGGAGGTTTTGGTTAGGAAGTAAATATCTTCAACTCTAAAAGGAACATCCGAAACATGCAACACATTTTACAAACATATTTCTGGCTTTAGGATTTGGTGATTAGCACATTCAGTAGGTTCAAAAACAATAGTGAGGCTCTGTCAAGGTGCAAGATAAAGCTATCTTTCATTGCAACCACAAAACAAGATTTGACAAAGCAGCTGATAAAGACAGCTGTGGCTCCCTGTGTACTTAACCGCAGTGACGTCACGTATCTTTGAACAAAGTATTTAAACTATAAAAGTTCACGTTTTTCGATCTCTCTCTCCTTATCAGCTGTTGCAAAGGTAGGCCTGCCCATCGATTCATCTCTGTGCTAATTACATAGTATACTTACGTGCATAGCTTTGTCTGATGGTGTTAATACTAGCAGCTAATACTATGTTAAATGTCTAATTACTAGCAAGATGTCTTTACGTTTTTTGAAACAGGTTTTTGAAAACTATGTAAGGTTCTTTCAAGATGGGGTGTGGTGGCTGAGTAGTAAAGCACTTGGCTTCCGAAACGAGATGTCTCAAGTTCGAATCCCGATGAAGATTTTGATTTTGAGCGTCTGGATTTGTGGCCGGTCACAAAGTCTATCTTAGAGGCGTAGTGAGGGAGAAGGTGGGACTATGCCTCGGGCGCCACAGGGGGGCGTTTACCCAGATAAAATGAAATAAAAGTTATTGTAGATATTTCATTTAGGTAATACATTCTAAGGTTATTTGTATTATATTATTATTATATACTTTGTATTTATAAGCCTATATTTCTATGGGATGTTCATTGACAATGGGAAGGGCGCCAATAAGTTTCTTGCCTCGGGCGCACGTTGTGCTCAGTACACCTCTGGTCCACCAAACGCTGATATGTACCTGGCATCCGTCTGGAAGTAAAGGGAGTTGTAGGTTGTGCTGGTCACATGACACCTGTTAATAACAGAAGAAAATGAAAGGTTTGAAAAAGGAATTTTTTAATGTTTTTTTTTACAAGCAGGGGTTGGAGGAGCTGGGTGTCAACATTTTCATATAATGAGCCCCATGATATTGCAATTTCAAGAGGCCTTTCCAATGTCATGAGGCTTCTTTTATATAGGTGTCAGCCCAAAGGTCATTAGCCTAAATATAGCCAGTCCGCCTCTGCATTCAAGACTGTTTGGACACGGTGAAGGTTTGGTTCTGAATAAAGGAAGTCCCACTTTTATTGTGTGTGTTAGATATTTATTTTGAGTAAGGTTACCCCCCCCCCCCCTTGCCTCTCCTACTAGCTAAACAGATTTATGTCGACTTAGATTGCCGGTGTTTTATCATCACATCATGTTATGTTGACACACGTAATGACCAAATGGTAACAAAGTATCAACGTGCTAAGGCCATGTTACCCTCGCATTCAATGACAGCTCTACTGTGAAAGGCGATCATAATTGGAACAACAAGAAAGGTGTCAGAATTAAGCCAGGAGTTAAAGAATGTGGAATCAACTAATCTGAGAAACAACTCGTTCTACTGGCTGTGATGTTTGCCAGTGCTCGGTAATAAAGAGAAAAGCCCAATTGCGAGTAAAACGACAGTACATACAAACAGCTCAGCCTTATAACTTTAATTGCATAGAATCCATTAACCCTTAAAGTGCTGAGCTGCGTTAAAATGAGTGCTTACAAAATGGAATTACAATTCTGATGTTTAGAGGCTAAACTGCCACACGCGTTTTAAGGGTTAATCGAGTTTCTCTGTAAACACGCCAATTAACTCATTAATATAACAAAGATGTCAATTACTTCATCAATACCTGCCTGGTAAAGATTCTTATGATCCGCTGGCCAGAAAGGATCTCGAATGAGGAACTGTGGCAAAGAATAAAGCAGCAGCCCATTGGAGTAGATATCCTTCAGAGACGCTGGAGATGGATATGCTCCATCCTTCGCAAGCCTGCATCCAACACAACAAGGCAAACTCTAACCTGGAACCCCCAAAGAAAGAGGAAGAAGGGACGGCCCAGGAATACATGGCGCCGCAACTTGGAAGCAGATGCCAAGCAGATTAGTAAGACGTGGGGACAGTTGGAGAGACTCACCCAGAACTGAGATGCCTGATTTAAGCTGGTTGGTGACCTATGCCCCAGAAGGGACCACAAGCAGAGATGAGATAAGAAATGAGTGAAGTTACTTGGACAAACCTCCCTTCAAAGATACACTACTCAAAAGAAATTTGTTACTCAGAGCTCCTCTGTAAGTTTTTTTGACATTCCCCATGCCTGATTCTCATAAAGTGCAGTTTGAAAAATATGCATCGCGTGGAGTTACAAATTTGTGCGAAATATGAACTAAGTCTAGAGTGAAAAAATAATTGATGAAGTAATTATAATATTGTACAGCCTATGATTTTCCATAGTTTTATGCAGTTCTATGTCAATCATTTTAAACCTTACTTTGTTTTAGTTTTATTTTGCCCATAATAACAAGTTCTAAGTTGTAACTATGGCACGACAAAGATAAATAAGTCTGCCAATTCTAATGAAACTATTGTATTATATGGCCTAGACGTGGATACGTTAACTTGTTTTGTCTTGTGTGTTATCTGAATAAAACAAAAAAAAACAACTATTAATAAAAAATAATAATAATAATAAAAAAAATTATTTTGGAGCCACCCTTGGATTTTAACAACAAAAACCCTTCAACTTTGATGAAAATTCCACTCCTAGGACGAAACCGCAAAGAAAAAAATCTGAAACAAAAATATACATTAAGATGAAACTAAAGAGTAAACGTATTTAACACACTTACATATTTTTGTCTTCTACTGCAGCTTGAAAGAAACAGCAATGCTGTACCTTGCAGCCATTTTAGCCGTTGTTGGTCAACTGGTCAGTGCTGACCAACAGCAACAGCTGTCTCTGTCCTCAGCGTCTGCAGATTTCTCACAGAGGCTTTATCAAAATGTTGCTCTCGACAAGGCAAACATCATCTACTCACCTTACAGGTAGGTCGGAAAGCGAATTCTCACCATACATTTATAAAAAGGCTTGTCGTAGATTAATCACTGAAATTTAAAAAACAAACAAAAAAAAGACAGTGCAAATGTAAGGGGAATTTTTAGTTTGCATATATCTTAATACTGCAAAAAAATGAACTGACTTTTTCTAAATAAAACAAATGACCACTAACCAATTGGTTGATTTTTAAAAAAAATATTTTTGTAGTGCCATCGACTAAATAATGATGTAAAATTTGAACTTGATTCGACACGGGAGAGTGGGATAAATAATGTGTACAAATTGTAGTAAGGGGAATAACTCCACATATGCAGTAACATTATGCAGCATTTATTTCCCTTTTTCGATACGAAGAAAAATAATTTATTACCAATAATTAATGAACTTATTGGTTAATTTTTTTTAAATGTTTGGTGTATTGTTAGGTAAAATAAAAAATTGTTTAATAATAATTGTGTTTAAATGATAATTTTAACTTGATCCTAGAATGGGTGTAGGAGAATCAACGTGTAAAAAAAAAATTGTACCAGACAGACATACACACAGACAGATTGAGTTGATATAAGCTTTGTACTAATAAATCTATAGCATGTACGTACTGTATCCAACAGCATCCATTCAGCTTTGTCGATGACCTCCCTTGGAGCTAGGGGAGATACTGCTGCTGAGATGGCAACTACACTCGGAACTACGTCACTGGGTGACTCCGTTCATTTGACGTACAGGGAGCTGATTGAGCAGGTCTGTTTTTTTTTTCTAGTTGCTTGTGTTTAAGTAAGTAGACTAATAGTCTAAAGGAATCACACGAAGCAAAAGCTTTCTTGAAGTATAGTTTTCTCTTGTTTTAAAAAAGTACTAAACATTCTTATAGAAATAATCACATCTGAAATAGTATAGATTGTTTTTCTATCGACAATGGAGTCGCTAATGCTAAATTTATCAAACATTTATCGAAACACTTTTTATAAAAATAATAATAATCTTTTGTCCTTATGGACATTTGTCTTACAATTTGTGCATTACACCAAACAAAAAACATTATAACTATAAGAAACCAAAGTGTACATCACATCAGACTCACTTATAATTTACATTTGACAAAGTTTATATCAGATTGTTCTTATTTAATGATTTGTTTGCCAGGAGAACTTTTGATATGTTGTCTACATTTGCAATGGACCCACAATAACAAACGCTTTGATTGTCACGTATCAACTTGTTATAATAAAAAAAATTAATAAAAAAATGATCAATTACTAAACATTACCTACATTCAAATAAAAATCCATTCCTTGTATTCCTATCATTTTTCTGTGGCATTTTTGTTCTCACTGTGAAATTGTCTCCTTTGTAATATCTTGTGGCTAAAAAGGTCAATCCTAAATTCATATTCACGATTCACGGTCTTAGCTTAAACATATGTAATCATCAGACGGTGCAGCGATTTTAGACTCATTCCTACCTCTGGTGTATACACCATCTGCTATCCAAGACAATTCCCTTATGCCTGCCCTCCATGAGGATCTATCCTGTACTTTTTTCTCCTAAATAAAAATGTTCAATGTATCAGACATACAGATCAAGAACTTCAGAATCTACACCAACTTTATATACTTATTAACCACTAACCAAATAAATTTTAAACAGACTTATTTTCGGTATCAGACAGACTCCAACGTGTATTTGTTCCATATGATTTTGAAATCCACATTTAAAAAAAATATGTATCCTTTAACATTGGTACAGATGAACTCAGTTAAAGAAGTTCAGATCCACACCGGAAACGCCATCTTTGTTAATCCTTATTACCAAATCGCACCTAAATTTATCGAAGACACCAGCAATGATTATTTTGCCCGAACTGCCAACATTGATTTAACCGCCAACGGAGGTCCCGAGAAACCAATCAACGATTACATCGCTGCTCAGACAGAGAACATGATTAAAGATGTCCTGCAACCAGGTAATGATAGCAACATCTACATTCTAGAGTAATGCTATGGATGATATTCACTAGACTTGTTAGTTTTAGACTTTCGCAGTCACGGAGGCTGAGGTATTCTAGTGGTTAGGATGTTCACTTAAACAGGGGTTCTCAACCTGTGGGTCGCGAACCCTTTGGGGTTGATTGACAATTTGCCAGGGGCCGCCTAAGACCATAGAAAAAATGGATTGTTTTGTCTATCCTTCTATTGTTGTATGTGGGTGGGGGGGGTCGCGTCAGAGTAGGGGATTGTAAAAAGGGGTCGTCGAGAATAAAAGGTTGAGAACCGTTGACTTAAAAGATGTAAAAATGTCCAAAGAAATAATTGCGAATGATAAGAAATAACGAGTATTGGGCGCTTTCACTCTAAAACCGGTACAGGAATCTCGTTAGCTAGGGATAGCAGTACATCTAGCAAAACTAAACACCTACTGCTTTGCAGACGATCTTGGCTGATCCAAGGCTATGGAGAACACCCAAAAAGAAAAGCAGGCTGAAGTCGGAGTCAATGGGCCTCCTGGCGCATAACACATTGACACGCAACCTCATCTATTTTGGAGCTCTGATTAACTTGTCTGAACAATCATGTATATATATATATATATATATATATATATATATATGATATGCTAAATGTAAATTGCGGTGCCACTGCCAGGCGCGGAGCCCAATTTTGAACAATCAGTAAAATCGGCCTAAGCCCTCCTTGGTAAATTTGTCAAAAGTCGAAATTTTATTTGTTAATCGAGTCTGTTTGAAACATACAAACTCACCAATTACTGATATATGTGTCATGTGAACAGAGCCAATATAAATGGAGCATTGATAACAAAAATGTTCTGGTGTTTTACTATATGAATTAAATACACGACACAGAAAGATGATGACTCGTTTTCTTTCCAAGTTCTCTCTCGGATGCCCAGATTGGACGAGGGAGATATCCCGTGTACAAACTTTTTACCAGACATACACACAGACAGAAAGAGTTGATGTAAGCTTTGTAAAAATGTCGCTACGTCTGAGGAATATAATACTTAATATCAAAGTTTACGTCTATTACTAATAGTTTTAAGAATTAAATTTTAAACCTGGTTATCAAAGTATCAAAATTTGTACTTCTTCCCTAGTGCTTTTAGAGCATGGAATGGGTTGCCTGAGCTAGCCAGGAAAACCAGTGACTTGGCAGAATTTAAGTCATGGTTTACATGCATGACTAGATGCATGACGCGTAGGATGTAATCATCTTCTTTTTTGAAGTAACGTCTGTATTGCATAAGATAAGATACTTTGTCTTTTGAATTCGTCCCCCATTTGTATTGGGTTCGACGTCCTTTCTGTCCTCCTTTGTAAAGCCTCAGCTTTCAGCCTTTCCTACTGTTGTAGGACCTCAGCTTTCAGCCTTTCCTACTGTTGTAGGACCTCAGCTTTCAGCCTTTCCTACTGTTGTAGGACCTCAGCTTTCAGCTTGTCAAACTGTAGTAGGGCATCAGCTTCCAGCCTGTCCTACTGTTGTAGCGCCTCAGCTTCCAGCCTGTCCTGCTGTTGTAGGGCCTCAGCTTTCAGCCTGTCCTACTGTTGCAGTGCTTCAGCTTCCAGTCTGTCCTACTGTTGTAGGGCCTCAGCTTTCAGCCTTTCCTACTGTTATAGGGCTTCAGCTTCCAGCCTGTCCTACTGTTGTAGGGCATCAGCTTCCAGCCTGTCCTACTGTTGTAGCGCCTCAGCTTCCAGCCTGTCTTACTGTTGTAGGGCCTCAGCTTTCAGCCTGTTCTACTGTTGTAGGGCCTCAGCTTTCAGCCTGTTCTACTGTTGTAGGGCCTCAGCTTTCAGCCTTTCCTACTGTTATAGGGCTTCAGCTTCCAGCCTGTCCTACTGTTGTAGGGCATCAGCTTCCAGCCTGTCCTACTGTTGTAGCGCCTCAGCTTCCAGCCTGTCCTGCTGTTGTAGGGCCTCAGCTTTCAGCCTGTCCTACTGTTGTAGGGCTTCAGCTTCCAGTCTGTCCTACTGTTGTAGGGCCTCAGCTTTCAGCCTTTCCTACTGTTATAGGGCTTCAGCTTCCAGCCTGTCCTACTGTTGTAGGGCATCAGCTTCCAGCCTGTCCTACTGTTGTAGCGCCTCAGCTTCCAGCCTGTCTTACTGTTGTAGGGCCTCAGCTTTCAGCCTGTTCTACTGTTGTAGGGCCTCAGCTTTCAGCCTGTTCTACTGTTGTAGGGCCTCAGCTTTCAGCCTGTCCTACTGTTGTAGGACCTCAGCTTTCAGCCTGTCCTACTGTTGACGACCAACCGTCTGTTACCCCTTATAGGCTATGACTATGTTAGCATAACTAATCGGCATTAATTAAAAGATATGTGTAAAATGTTTTACGTTTCGGATGTTCCTTCAGAGTTGAAGATAGTTTACTTTCTAGTCCAAACCTCCCGCAGGACGACGGGGGATGGGAGCGGGCAGGATTTGAATCATCGATACATCCGAACGACAGTCCAGCGCGCAAACCGCACGACCAGGCAGCCATTACTTCCCTACCGTTGTTAGACTTTAATGAAATTATGTTGTTGTTTTTTTTTGAAAACCCGTGGTATAGTCATCCCGCAAAAATAAGGGACCAGTCTACCTGCTGTTTCATTGGAATACTTTTGTTTTGTTTTGTTAAGTGACAAACTTCACACCGTCTTTAACCCCTTGTAATAAATCTTAAGAAATATTTATATAAAATTAGACGATACGTTATCGTGTTGCTATAAAAAACAACAACAACAAAAAGAACAAAAAATAACAACAACAATGTCTTACTGGTAGGAGCCTAAAATAAGATCGGGTGCTGGAAACGGCGACATTGACAGACGACTTTAAAGAAAATTAGCATTTTAAGAATACTTTTTTTTCTTTATCATAGGCAGCATTGACGGCAGCACTGTGATGATATTGGTCAATACTATCTTCTTTAACGGAACCTGGGCCAAAACATTTGAGAAATTCAAAACAAGGCAACAAGAGTTTAAGCAGCTGGCGGGTGCCGTCAAGCAGGTGAGGGTCAATACATAAACAGAGAAACTCTGATGTCTTTATAATATAACTTATTTCTAAGTTACCAGCAATGACGTGGCCGTGTTAGCTTTAGACATTCATCAAATATATGTGAATCACAACAAAGTAGACGTCTTAACCTTTTCATTTGAAGTGTATAGTTAAAATAAAAGTTGAACTCAATGTTCTTTGTTGTGACTGCAAAGCCAAAGTGTTTTTTTTTTCCTTCTGATTGTGTTGTGTTTACTGTTTGTTTTTTTCTAAAATTAAAGTAGGTGATTTGAAAATGATATTTTAAGACATTTTGACTGATTATATAATCGAGATAACTATTTATTATACAAAACTTTTTAAGGTTTTGTATTAGGTTTTTATAATTTACATGTAGTTTATTTTAGGTTTACTAAACTCAAGTTAACTACGTAGTCCTTTTATTAGAATAAAAAAAATACAGAAATTATTTGAATAATAGTATATTCTAATAAACTATTCGAGAGAGTTGGTCATTATAATTATGTAGTGCTATGTATATATTAAGAAGTATTAAAGCTCCCCTTTCAGAGTTAGTTAACTATGGGATAGATGTTAGAAAGGTCATCTGTTACCATGGCCCACGGCCAACGAGGATGTCATGTGGCCAGCACAACGACCAGAGACGTCATGAAGATCCCAAAAAATCCCAGTCTCGCAGGATTCTAACCCGGGACCCCCGGTCTGGAAGCCAAGTGCTTTAAGACTCAGCCACCGCGCCTCCTATGTA
Source organism: Biomphalaria pfeifferi (assembly GCA_030265305.1). Lineage (NCBI taxonomy): Eukaryota > Metazoa > Mollusca > Gastropoda > Planorbidae > Biomphalaria > Biomphalaria pfeifferi. The sequence goes on from JASAOG010000209.1 coordinate 106,507, forward strand.
TATATTTTTAACACAAAAATGTTATTTCAACGAGAATATGTTTAATAATCTCTGAAAAACATCGTCTGGTCAGGTTGACATGATGCACGACGAGAGAAGTATCAAGATCAAGAGAGACAATGCCAATGGCGTGGATGTGGCTGAGCTCCCCTTTAAAGGAGGTAGATTCAGTCTGTACATTGCACTGCCACAGAAAGTGGACGGCATCACTGACCTAGGTAAGTAATCGTGTATTTCAATTCTCTCATAACCATGATGGAGGTTAAAGGAGGGGGGGGGGGGGGAAATAATGTGTACTCTTTCACAACCTCACGACATTGTCCTCAGTTTTACGTAATCCCAAAGTCTACGATGGCTATGGCCAATTATCTCCTTGATATTATCTATCTATTCTCTCATTACCTTCTCGATTACTTCCACCTGACACTGCGCCCTGTGGGAATATTTTTCAAAGGCTAATTTACTTTTAACGTAACCAAATCAACAAGTTCCGTCTTCAGTTTGGACAAATATCAAAATGCTTCACGAATTGTGCATTTTTAAATAGTTTCCTTTTGGCTGGCTGGCTGGCTGGCTGGCTGGCTGGCTGGCTGGCTGGCTGGCTGGCTGGGTGAAAACTTCCCGTTAGAGGAGACGATAAAAAAAAAGCAAAACAGAGTCCCCCCCCCCCCCCCAGCCACGATGCCTAATGACCGAGTCCTTTGCAATGGCGGAGATGGGAAAGAGCCCCGACAACCAGACACAGATCCTCAAGAAGCTGAAGTGGTACGAAGAAGGAATATCGGGGAATTTCCCTGGTGTGCTCGGCCTTCGGCCCTTGTCTTTAACTCGAGCTTCCTAAAATACGAACCATCTGTAATATGATTTGTAAAAGTATTTATATGTCCGTGGATCCCTCCAAGATAAAACTGCTCCGACAAAACCAATGGAAAGGGAGATTCCGTGGGGCTAGAGTTCGACTTGACTTTTACGACAATTACAAAGATAAAAAAAAAAGAAAAATGTAAATCTTACAAATAATGGGAGCTGACGTGCTTCTTGCTAAACATTACCGTCAAGACATCTCTCGAGTTTCAATATTCTTTAATTTTATTTCTTCATGAAAAAGGGAAAGTAATAGATTGTTAGAATTCATTATTTTAAAATGAAGTTTCATCTCCTTCAATTATCTCCCTTTAAAATTGTTGTGTCTCGCGTGCATTTGATTTTATTTCGGTTTGTTCTTTTGGAATGTATTTCATCATGTGAAATTATTTATTTTTAGAAAAGCTGTTGGCGCAGCCCAACAAAGTCAACGATCTGTTCACTGGGCTGAATTACGTCAGAGTGCAACTGGCCGTCCCCAAGTTTAAGACAGAGACAACACTGTCTCTCAACAAGCCACTCAAAGACATGGGCATGGTCAAAGGTTTCAGTCCGATGGCGGCTGATTTCACAGGAATCACCCAATCAGGTGAGACTTGATATGACCGAGGGAACAATAGAAGATTTTTTTGGTTAGTGGGTACTCATGCTTGATTGAGTGTTATGCCGTTTTAAAGAGATCTCTGTTAGGCTCTTCTATCACATCTAATTTTCCTACAAAATTCTCTACAGTTTCAATTACAATAAGTTTTATGGCTGTCTAGCTACCAATCGATAAGACTGGAAAACGCCATCTTCATAATCGTCCCGACTTACTGTGTTTACTGTTATGGGTGTGTGTGTGTGATGATGGAGGGACGAAGTTGGCGATTGGTTTTGAATGATGCAACATAGGTGGCATTGCCGTCATTGGGTGTTAGTTAGATCAGACGACTCCAGAACGTGAGACTGAAAGGTTGTGTGATTTAGATTTTGTTATAAATATTATTACTAAAGTGTAGTACATTTCTTTTATATCATATCTACTTGATTTTGTCTTTATAAAGTTCACAAGGAAGTTATTCGAGTTATTTAAAGTTTTATTAGTTAAGGTCTATTACGCCTACATAGGTTTAGTTATCTACCAGATGTTTAGTGCTACAAGTTAATAGCACCTACTCCCCTAACTTTGACCCTAATATCCCGTTACAAATGGAGTAGTATTATATGTAGTAATCTTTTATCAACATTGACTTACAGATATCGCATCCGGTCTATTGTGATTTATATTATTTATTTAGATGTCTTCAAGATCGCAGGATTTCCTTACAACGAAATGTATAAATCTTTGTGATATGAAATAACTAATCCATAGACATAAATAAATATAGACTGGCCGAAGGAAGTAACTTCATGTAACTTGAAAACATGTATATCTGTTGTGTTCGGATTTCCGAATTATGAAAAATTGCATGATCTTCATTCTTAGAGATTAAAAAAAAAAACACTAGTGAAAATAATGTAATACTTATAAAGGTTATGGCTGAAATAGATAGAAATACTTAACTTTTATACTGCTCATAAATGCTGTATAATAAAGTACACAACATTGCAAGTCACAAATTTTCGTTTCATAAAACTCTTTAATCGGCCAGTCTATATTTATTTATGTCTATGATCTAGACTCAATGGTAAATATTTGTTTAACATTAACTATACAAAAGATGGTCTTATTTAAAATATATTTTTATCCAACAGCCCAAGTTTATATCAGCCAAGTTCTACACAAGGCAATGATAGAAGTGCAAGAGACTGGCACCGTCGCAGCAGCCGCCACAGTCATCGGGATAGTTGCCTTGGCAGTATTAAGTCCACCTCAGGAGACGTTCATCGCTGACCATCCTTTTGTCTACTTCCTGAGAGACAACGTGTCTGGAGAGATTCTCTTCCAAGGAAAATTCTCTGGTTAAAACAATATTATATAGAGAGTTTGTGTTAGCACACAAACTCAGAGCGGTAACCGCTCATGGACAAGGAATATTCAAGCTATGATATTGTTTGTTTAAGTAATAAAATGTCAAAGAATAAATTGGAGTTGTTTTTCACTTAAAAGCTAACAGAAAAATCTATTATTGATAATGAGATTTATAGAGTTTTATGACATTTATTTATACTGCCAAAAGAAGAAATTCATATTTACAACAGCTTTTCTAGTTGTTAATTTTTTTTCGATGTAAACGTGACCAACTGACAGACAGACGACACACCATCGTCGAAGGTTTCTCATCATACTGCTTAGAACACCCAGATTATTTATGACTATTTTAACTCTTTCTCTCCTAATTTACGATGCCAACGTTGATTTGACTCCCATTAAACTAAATGGATTTTTGGATTTATTAACTTTATTTGTGTTGTGTAAAAAGAGCATACATTCTTCTATAATTCAATACCAAATATAACATTTTCTGATAACAAACAAAAAAGTTATTGAAATTTAATATGAACAGGACAGTAAAATAAAAAAGAGCAAGATGAATAATACTCTCGGAACGAGGAAAATAATTACGGAGAGAAAGAGTTAAAGACTAAATTGCCCCCCAACCCATTGTGTACACGGAAGGCACGCCACAACATGAACCACTGTGTTATTATTTTGGACTTAGAATATGAATGATTATCTCCGTTTCTATTAGATTTAATTGTAAAATTATAAATTTGGTTCGGTTGGAAATACTTTTTAAAAATTACTCTACTATAGAGCAACTGTCAGGGATATCATGCACTATGCCCAATGGTCCAATCTCTTTTGTGGACCAGTGAAGGGAGGGAGGTATGTGGGACAAGGTTTCCGTGCTGCTTAAAGCAAATGAAGAAATTTAAATGTCCATTTTTTATTACTAATTGTTAGAGATTTGATATAAATCTGGGTTTCATTCCAGTGGCATTATTTTTGTGTTTATTTTGTGCGATAGTGCGTTATAAAAATTAGTCCTTTTTTTTAGACTTTTAACTAAAATGAATGTTTGGATAAAAAAAAATCATACGTAGTCTTTTTGTAAATGGAAAAAAAAAATCATGAAATGCAATTGTAAATTTTTCGATATTGACTTTTCTAGCTATTTTTTATTTGTATGCAAATGCTCCATCTTCCCTAGTGCTATTAGAGCATGGAATGGGTTGCCTGAGCCAGCCAGGAATTTAAGTCATTGGTTGACATGCATGATTAGATGCTTGACTCTTAGGACGTAGTCATCTTCTATTTTGAAATAAAGTCTGTATTAAATAAGATAAGATAAGAAATCCATCACTGAAGACGTATGTGACTTATTACAAAGATTTACCTCCCCTGTAATCTGTACTGTATTTTCATGCAAAAATAATGCTTGCATAATTAATTTTAAAAAAACATACAAAAATAATTATTTTCAGAAGATAATAAGTAGCCAATGCATGAGAACTTTGAAAACTTTGATAGATCATTAATATCAGATTTTTCAATATCTTTTCTAGTTTTTGAGGTCTAAACGTGACAGACGGAAGTGAGGACGGACAGATTGATCACAGATAGAACACACATGCTCTTCCCCTTTCAGGAGCCTCTAAAAATTATTGATATTCACCTCCATTACAATTGGTACTTTTTTACAACCTAAAAAAAATATTAAAAATGGAAAAAAAAATTGTAGTCGGTTGATATAACCGTTGTCTATGTTACTTCAAATTTAATTATGTTTAAAGATTTTTTTGGGGTTGGTTAACAATAGTGGCAATCTATTAAGGTTTCAGTCGAGTGCAAAGTAATGAACTTGTAGAAATCAGTTTTTAAATCGTTGTAAACTTTAGCACATCTAAAACAAATCTCTGGTTCGTGTCAGTCGCACCAGAAAACTAACTAAAGTTTCGACAACGTTCTTACAATAAACGGTTTGGTTTTGAGTAGCTACATCTATATCATCATGCTCGCCTGTGCCATCATCCTGGCCGTCATTGGTCAACTGGTCAGTGCTGACCAACAACAACAGCTAGCTTTGTCTTCGGCCTCGTCAGATTTCTCTCAAAGACTTTACCAGAAAGTTGCTCTGGACAACCCTAATGTCGTCTACTCACCTTACAGGTAAAGGAGAATATTAACTGGGTTATTTAAATGTTCTAAAATTGGATATAATGCAATATTTTAATACGAAGTACAATAATGTAATCTGTGGCATTTTACGTCTCGAGAGACACAACTTCTTGTGTTACTAAAGAGGCCAATCCTTGATACATAATGTAATAGGCCTGGCCTATATATATATAGTTATAAACCTGGTGGTGGCACTGATGGGGGTAGTGGTATTTGTGTGGTCAGCCGACGCAAATCGCCCCAGGCCAGCGCTAGACGAGCGGTCAACCATGACGAGTCACGACGGTCAGCCGAGACGAGTGTCAACATGACGGTTCGGGAAGGATCGGCGTCGTGAACAGAGCTCAGGAGCGTCACGAGGGATGTAGTCATATGACTAAGCTAGAAACGTCGAGCGATGTTCCGTCCGGTTCTAGAAGGCCATTAGGGACCCCATATAAAGAGCGGAGGTGTCGAAGTCAAAACGGTTCACGACAGAAGGTCTACTATAGCACAGTTCAACGGTGTGGTCCTGTACGGAGCATTACGACGGTTCAGTGCGGAGTAATGTCAAGTACAGTTGAGACGACCGGCGTCCTGATCTTGGTCTGTGATCGAGTCCGAAAGAACGAGCCCAGTGTGTGAAGTCAGTCCTGAACTGTTGAACCCAGTGCAAGCCCGGAACGAGACGGAGAGGCCAGTGCAAGAGTTGATACGTCGGTACGGTGTTATCGAAGAGATAGTTGTACAGTCTTGTGCAGGGCCGGTCTTAGGCCACTGCAACCTATGCAGTTGCAGTGGGCCCCGCGCTTTCATAGGCCCCGCGCTAATTCTATTTGTAATTCTTAATTGCAAAATATATACGAAAAATTCCTGGAAATGTCCTGCACTTATTGAAATCTCCTGAAAACTCATAAAAATCAGATGAAAAATAGACAAAATTGTCATTTTTATGTCATACATTACGGAAAACACCAATCCTACGCGTGATAAAAAAAAAAAGGCCATTGTCAGCGTTCGTGTAATAAAAGGTGATAATCTGAGGAATTTTCCCCTTAACCGGAAGTTCCAATACCTTAATTACTTTTATAGTCACTGGCATATAAATAGGCCATAGGTTGCAAGATTCGTAAAGTAAAGTTAACTTGATCGCATGAACAAAATACAAAGCCGAATTCAATTTTCTAAAACAAAATCTTAATTTTCACTTATTATCCTTATTCCCACCCAGACCTGGCCCCGCGCGATCAGTTTCGCATATGGTCCCGCAATTGCTAGGACCGGCCCTGGTCTTGTGTTACGTGTTGCCAATTGTACAGTATTGGCTCAGATTTATTCAACTATTAAAGTGTTACGTTACTTTAGAGCCCTGAGTTCTCAAGCTCTTTAAGTTGGTGGTGTATGGTGCAGTTTGCAGAGAGCCTGGATAGTGAGATTCGTAGCAATATATATATATATATATATACATACATATATATATATATATATAGTTCTGACATTCATTCTGAAAATAGTGGAAACTGGCTTTATACCTGGCAGCCGATTTAGCGTTTGTGTTTCCAAACAAACTATCTTGTGTGTACATAGCAAAGCTTCCGAGGGTATACTCCTTGTAATGAAGCCTGCCAAGAGATTAATAGCCTGAGAAAAGATAGACACTCACTTGCTGTACAACGTAGGAATGGATTTTAATCAACTGTACAATGTTAATTGCTTTTACACTTACCTATCAGCATTCATTTAGGTCTGACAATGACGTCCACTGGAGCACTGGAGCAATGGGAGATACTGCAACGGAGATGAAAAACATACTCGGTATTACTGCCCTTGGAAATTCCGTCAACTCAATTTATAAGGAGCTTATTCAGCAGGTGAACCAGAAATTTAGACTAGGCACTTTTATTTATAAAGTATTTTAATGTTTCCTTTAAACTAGCGAACCGTAACAGCGGAAAATGACTTGTGATCTGTTTATTTAACTTGTTTGAAATGTTCAACGTCACACTAATTGTGTCTGTTATTTGTTAATAATTTATATCAATGACATTACACTCAAAACAAGGATAACGCAACAGGCCAAGATAGATTATTATATTATCATTACAAACCGGCTACGCCCGTTATTTTCTTGCCAGGCTACATTTGTTTGTTTTGGCAAGAAGTTTCCTTCCTTTTTTTGCACTTGCAATAAAACGTCTGACATTTTAACGGCTCCCCTATTACTTTAACCGTCGGGGTACCGCTAATGATCAATATTCACATTTGACTAGAGTATCACCTTTAGTAAAATCGCTAAATTTAGAAAGCCTTTAGGACAGAAGACTCAAAAGTAAAGTAGCAACTATACACAAAACACTGAACCATAATCTTCAAATACAAAAACAAAATTTAATAAAATACCCAGAAAGACACAAAGATAATTACATATCCCTAATCACATATGCTAGGACAAATTTGTACAAGTGCTCCTTCTTCCCTAGCATGGAATGGGTTGCCTGAGATAGCCAGGAAAACCAGTGACTTGGCAGAATTTAAGTCATTGGTTAAAATGCATGACTAAATGCATGACGCGTAGGACGTAATCATCTTCTTTTTTGAAGTAACGTCTGTATTATATAAGATAAGATAAGATAAGATCAGTCGACCGTCTTTCTCAATTCCTGTGTATCTTTTGCTTTGAATAGAATCTTTTCTAATGACAGGTCCGTCCATTCTTTAATGTTCTCTTTACGTCGCTTTCTCTAACAAAGCTTTTTATAAACTCTGTCTGTCTGTCTGTCAGTCTGGTAAAAAGTTTGTACACGTTATTCCTCCCACACCCAATCTCGGATCAAGCTGAAATTTTGCACAATTATTTCTTTTACCTGACAACACAAGAATTGGTTTAAAAATAAATTCAACCAATTAGTTAATTAACTATTTTGTTTGGTATCTCGAACAAGGGTAAGAAATTGTACTTGACTGAAGTGGCGGTATACGCTGAATTAGTTTCCTTAATAGGGCGCCGCTCTAAATTGAAACAAACAATATATAACTATACAATCCGCTCTAGTCCTGAGTAACTCTCTAGCAGTGTGGTTAGCACGTCGGCCCTTGAGGCGTGGGGCACGAGTTCTTATTTAAAGCATTCCTTTAAGTGTGTGTGTAAATGCTTTTAAAAACCAATTTCAGTAAAAACCCATTTAGTAAAAATGTTTCCAATCGCACAGATTTATTTTTATTGGTCAAGATCTATTACAAATTTAATTACTTGACTGATCCAAACTAAACGTTACTCTCTCTAAAGCTACGGTCTGCGGGCTTTTTCAGTGCACGGACCAAAGGTTTGATCTCAGACAGACAACATGCTACACCACTTTTAAGAAAAACATTAAGACCTACTTGTTTAAAACTTTTTTTAGATTAGTTCTTCAATACTACTGTAATGTTATTACAGCGCCTTGAGCCTACATCTTGTTTGTTAACAACGCTTTATAAATAAAATTATTATTATTAATTGATACAACTACATTTCGTATAAGCTTTGTTTTAAAAAAAAAATTAATTTATTTTCTTATTCTTTGGGCTGGTAGTGTTCCCTGAAAGAATGACTTTGCAAGCCACGAGGGTCTTATGATATGGTCGTAGAGTCTGCGTTGTTTTGACAGTCATAAGCGATGATTTTACTTGGTTTTAAATGAAATGGGGACTTCAAAACTATTATTATTAGTAGTAGAAGTAGTATCATTATTATTGTGTTTTTTATTGCAGATAAACTCAGTAACTGATGTTGAGCTGTACACTGCCAACGCTGTCTTCGTTTGGCCCGACTTATCCGTTGTCCCAAGGTTTACTCTTGACTTATCGAGCTATTATTCCGCTCAGACCAACGGTATTAAGTTCTCCGCCGGTGAGGGGGGGGGGGGGGATGCTGAGAAACCAATCAACGACGACGTAGCAGCCATGACTAACAATATCATCACGGGTCTTCTTCTGCCATGTGAGTTGTAGGAGGGGAAACAAACTCTTCCTTTCTTTCTCTGTTCTTATTTTCTTTATTTCTTTCCTAACTTTCTTTCTTTTCTTATTTATTTCTTGTTTTCGATGGCTGACTGGTCTTGCGGTTTGCACGCTGAACTGTCGTTCAGATTTATCGATGGTCCCGGGTTCAAACCCTGCCCGCTCCCATCTCCCGGTTTGGGGAGGTTTGGACTAGGAAGTAACTATCTTCAACTCTGAAGGAACATCCGAAACATGTCAAACATTTTACAAGCAAACATTTTTCTTTGTTTCTTTTCATCTTTCTTTTATTCTTTATTACCCTGTTTATTTTCTTCTTCTGCCGCACTGACCCACCACCTTGTACACTTTTAGTCTCTCAATGCGTGACTATTTGTGTTACTTTAAACTTGCAATCTATTTTAGGTAAAAAGACAAATTGGTATAGGAAAAAAAAAGTAAACAATATTTGCGAAAAGAAAACTGCCCTAACAATTGGCCTAAGACAATTTACCTAAAAAATAATTTTGGCTTATTTACTTTTCACTAACAAATTTAGTCGGGAAAACGTTAATAAAGAAAGAATATCATTGAAAATATTTATTGAAAAAATTTCATTGTTCGATTTTTTTTTAAATTAAAAAAAAAAATGAATGCTCCCTCCCCTCTCGTCCTTTACCCTGAGAAAAAATCCTGGTTAACCCTTAAAACGCATGTGGTAGTTTTAACCTCTAAACATCATATTTGTAATTCGATTTTGTATGCACTCATTGTAAAACAGCTCAGCACTTTAAGGGTCAATCGTATCTATAGATGTACTACACTTTAAAATATTCCAATGAAACTCCTGTAGATCTAAACTTCAAAGGCGATACGCAAAGTGTTCATTTACTTATTAAAATCTTCAACGAATGCGGAAATTCCCAAAGACGTCTAGTCTGCTCAAAAAATTTTTTTTTTTTCTCTAGCCCAAATTAAAATTTCTTTTTTTTAATAACCGTAAAATTATAACCGTTAAACTAGAGTTTTCACAGTGAGGCCAACGAGCTAATAATTTTTTTTCTCAACGATAACAAATGTCTAGTTTCTAGGAAAATCGTTAGAGCCGTTTTCAAGATCCGTATCCAGGCATGTTTTTGAGCCCACCTAGTTTTTCTGAAGTTTTGAGTTGAATAGAAGTATTGAAAGAAATGCTTTCACACAATGTTTTAGCAGAAATACCGATCGACTTAAATGCGATTGAAAAACTTGATAATGCAAGGTTCACTGGAAAAACTTGATAATGAAAGGTTCACTGGAAAAACTTGATAATGCAAGGCTCAATCGAAAAACCTGATAATGCAAGGCTCACTGGAAAAACTTGATAATGCAAGGCTCACAGGAAAAACTTGATAATGCAAGGCTCACAGGAAAAACTTGATAATGCAAGGCTCACAGAAAAAACTTGATAATGCAAGGCTCACAGAAAAAACTTGATAATGCAAGGCTCACAGGAAAAACTTGATAATGCAAGGCTCACAGGAATAACTTGATAATGCAAGGCTCACTGGAAAAACTCCTTAATGTTTCCCTTTTTCTTTTTCGATGTTAGTAATTTATAAATGTAAAAAAAAAGGTTTAAAAAACACACTATTTTCGTCGATATACTTTTACAAGTTTAAACAAGGTTATTAAGACAGTTTGTGTGGAAACACAGACTCAAAATCGGCCCCCGAAATGGTCCACCGAAGCAGGTAAAAAACGCAGGTTTCAATATTTTCAGAAAGAATATCAAAAGTAAATTCTATCAAAAGTAAATTCTATCAAATGTAAATGATATAACCAGATCTTGTGTGGTGCCCCAACGGTCCAGCAGACGAGGCTATAGGTGAAAGTGAATGTGAAAGTTAACTGTGAACGTGGCCTAACTGATGTCTTATAATGATTATTTAATTGATCTAATTGTGTTGTAAAGGGTCAATCTCTAATTTATAGCATCTAGAATATGAAAACATCACTTCCGTAAAAAAATAATAATTCCTTTAGTTAAGTGTTTCTATGGTTTGTAGCAGCGCTGTAGTTTACGCGATGATATGAAAAACTACTTATTAATAATTATTTAAATTATGTTCCACTTATATGCATACTAAATAGATTTTTTTTCTCTTTAAAAAAAGTAAACAATTTTTTTAAAATGTAGTAAGTATGACAGAACTTAATTAACTTAGCAATACAAATGGAAAAAAAAATAAAAAAAATATTAAACCGTTTGCATAAATGTGCTAAAAATATGGTTACATTTGTATACTGTTACAGAATAGACATCCCTTTGTGTTACTATTAAAAGTGAATAGTTGTAAAAATGGTGTATTTTTATGAAAATACTGCTTGCATAGTTTATTTTAAAAATTAAAATTTTCGCATTCAGAAAAGAAAAAAGTAGCCGTTGCATCAAAACTTTGAATGGTCTAAAATATCATGATGTTGGAGTTTCAATATCTTTTCTAGTTTACGAGATCGAAACGGACGGACGGACAGACAGACAGACCACACATAGCTAATAGCGTCTATTCTCCTTTCGGGGGCCCGCTAAAAATTGAAATTTCGGTTTTCTCTGTCATTAAAAGTAATTTACAGAATTTTTGCTTTTGTTTTTAAAGATGTCGACAATAAAATGTTTGTGTCCAATTGCAGCAACCGTTGACAGTAGGACTGGTTTGGTTTTGATTGACAGTTTATTTTTCTACGGATCCTAGGAGACACCTTTCGAGCAGATACGATCAAAAAGTCAGGATTTCAATCAAGTTGGTGGCTCAGTGAAACAAGTGAGTAGCAACATGTATTTAGCACAACTGACACATCCACATTTAACTCTTTCCCTCCTATGTGATGATACCAGCCTGAATGTGGTAAATAATTACGGAGAGAAAGAGTTAAGAAGACCAGAAACATCCACATTTAAGAAGACCAGAAACATCCACATTTAAGGGGAGCAGACACATCTTCAATCAGCAACACAAGACGCATCCACATTAAATAAGACCAGACACATTTACGTTTAACAAGACCAGACACGTCTACATTTAACAAGACCAGACACATCTACATTTAAAAAGACCAGACACTTTTACATTTAACAAGACCAAACACGTCTGTATTAACAAGACCAGACATCCACATTCAACAAGACCAGACACATCTACATTTAACAAGACCAGACACGTCTACATTTAACAAGACCAGACACTTCTACATTTAACAAGACCAGACACGTCTACATTTAACAAGACCAGACACTTCTACATTTAACAAGACCAGACTCTTCTACATTTAACAAGACCAAACACGTCTGTATTAACAAGACCAGACATCCACATTCAACAAGACCAGACACATTTACATTTAACAAGACCAGACACATCTACATTTAAGAAGACCAGACACTTCTACATTTAACAAGACCAAACACGTCTGTATTAACAAGACCAGACATCCACATTCAACAAGACCAGACACATCTACATTTAAAAAGACCAGACACGTCTACATTTAACAAGACCAGAGACATCTACACTTAACAAGACCAGACACATTTACATTTAACAAGACCAAACACATCTACATTTAACAAGACCAGACACATCTGCATTTAACAAAGCCAGACACGTCTACATTTAACAAGACCAGACACTTCTACATTTAACAAGACCAAACACGTCTATATTAACAAGACCAGACACATCTACATTTAACAAGACCAGACACATTTACATTTAATAAGACCAGACACATCTACATTTAACAAGACCAGAAACATCTACATTTAACAAGACCAGACACATTTACATTTAACAAGACCAGACACATTTACATTTAACAAGACCAGACACATCTACATTTAACAAGGTCAGACACATCTACATTTAACAAGACCAGACACATCTACATTTAAAAAGACCAGACACATTTACAGCTCGTTATACTAAATGAAGACCAGAGTCATAAAGTCATGACAATTTCACATTTCGAAAAAGTAGACACATATGTCTTATCGTGTATTAAATTTACATTTTTTTCACCTTAGCATTTAGAGGATGGCAATGATTAAAGCATAAGAAAGATTAAAACATGACAATGATTAAAGCATGACAATGATTAAAGTATGACAATGATTAAAGCATGACAATGATTAAAGCATTACAATGATTAAAGCATTACAATGATTAAAACATGACAATGATTAAAGCATGACAATGATTTAAGCATGACAATGATTTAAGCATGACAATGATTTAAGCATGACAATGATTTAAGCATGACAATGATTTAAGCATAAGAAAGATTAAAACATGACAATGATTAAAGCATGGCATCGATTGAAGCATGACAATGATTTAAGCATAAGAAAGATTAAAACATGACAATGATTACAGCATAAAAATGATTTAAACATGACAGTATGACAGTATCAAACAACAACAAACAATTACGTTAACATCGCTACTTCGTTAACATTTCCCAATTAACTCCCAATTTTAAAATATCATCAGAACTCTTCTACAACATTAATAATCAACTAGCGTAGGAGAATAAAAAAATCAGACAATTTAAATCGTCCACTTCATCTAATCAAAGTATGGTCATCAAGTACTCGAGTACAATACAAATATGAGGAGTCTTGCTTCACTACATTGTGAATTTACGAAAAAGAAAAAACTCAGTTAACACAGCTCTGCTCGAGTCGGGTGTCGAACCTCGAGCCCCCTTCATAGGTAGCCTTGCATGACAAGTTGAAGCCTCTCAACCACGCTTCCCACTCATATGATATTTTATTTTAATTTATAAACTATATGGGTATTTTTTTTAAAAATCCGATTAGTTAACTATGTGCAACGCGAACTCCCAATAAACTCTTTCCATGCCCCTGGGGGTATGCGCACCCCACTTTAGGAAACCCTGATCTAGACCACTGTACCATATTTTTTTTTCAGGTAGAAAGGATGAATTATGATAGATATGTCAACATAAAAAGAGATGATGTCAACAAGGTGGATGTCGCTGAGCTCCCCTTTAAAGGAGGTAGATTTAGCTTGTGCATCGCTTTACCAAATGCAGTAGATGGCATCACTGACATAGGTATTTTTTTTTTTACCTTTTTCCTTTACCTATCCCTTAGTCTGTTGGACCGTTGGGGCACCATGCGAGATTTGTCGACCGTCTTTCTCCATTCCACTCTGTCTTTTGTCTTAGAACCTCTTTCAATGGCAGGCCCGTCCATTCTTTTATGTTGCCCTCCCATCGCTTTCACTGTCTTCCTCTTCTTCTTTTTCCTGGTACTGTTCCCTGAAGGAAGGTCTTTGCGAGCCAAAGATGTTAAACTAGCGTTTTTTTTTTTTAAGATAGTTATCAGATCATCGTGGAGTCCGATCGCTGCAGTAACCCTGCCTCTAATCTCTTGGTTTGTGATGCGGTTTTTAAATGTGATACTTAGAATCCTTCTGTAGTATCTCAATTCCATTGCTAGGATTCTCCTCTCTAGCTCTGCAGTCAGCGTCCAAGGCTCAGAACTCACATAAAAATGTGGCCATGACCAGGGAGCGCATCAGTCTGATTTTGATGCCGAGGGCTAAGCCTTTGTCTTTCCGTATATAGATTTTTTTTAAAGTATAAATTCCTAAAATAGATTTGGATTAAACAATACGTTTGCACCAACCTGAATATTCGTGTCTTATGATTAATGAGGATTGCAGTATTTCCTATGCCTACGCGATCTACATATTTTGTCACATTCTACATAGGCAAAATCATTGTCGGTGGTCGATGAAGAATTTCTTTTCGCCGTCTACGTCTGACATCGGCAGCGGAATTTCTTTTGGTCTCAAATGTTTATCTCGCAGCCTATGTAAGTGATCTCAGACTGTCTCGTTCTGAAGCCGCATGCAACCAGGTCCTCTTTTCCTATGTCAGCTAAGGCAAGTTATCGCCTAAGCTGGTCTTTAAAGCGTTTCCGTGGGGCACCTCTGTTACGTCGACAACCTTTCTTCTCACAAAAAAAGACTGCTGTCGTCATCATACGGGATACGTGCCCTGCCCAGCGAAACTGATGAACCATAAAAAGTCCTTCTAGACTGTCCATACCGACGTTCGCAAGGACATCGTTGTTCGTATAGCGGTTTTGCAACCGCATGTCCATGGAATATTTACCAGAATATTCAGTGGTTAAAGATGTGTTTTTCTATTTCCATTTTTATCCAGCACTTTCTTTAAAAAAACAACAACAACACCTGAGTTTGTAAAATTTATAAACTTGAAGAGAAAATTGAAGTAGCCTATGTTTTAATAAAGCAAGAATGAACTAAAAACTATATCCAGTTCATGTATTTTAAACCATATCATTTTTTTCCCCTC
The DNA here is from genome assembly GCA_030265305.1 of Biomphalaria pfeifferi. NCBI lineage: Eukaryota > Metazoa > Mollusca > Gastropoda > Planorbidae > Biomphalaria > Biomphalaria pfeifferi. The sequence goes on from JASAOG010000209.1 coordinate 121,820, forward strand.
TTTGCTTTACTTTTTTTTTTGTTTTTTTTGTAGCGCAAGTTTTCCTACTATAATCTGAGCTTATTAACCTTTTTTCAAACTCAATTGTTGTGAATAAATAGTTTCGTATCTTTGTATCGCTCATTGGCAAATCCCATAACACATTTTATGTTATCTGAATATAGGAATCTTGTTTGGACTAGCAGGCTCAAAGCTTTACATAATAATATTTGATTCTAATAACTTAGAATTGACTTTAGGGTAGAGAATTATTTAGTTTGATATTTTTAAATGGTTGTACAATACTCAAGCATTATTCCATATATATATATATATATATATATGAAGAGTAAGTATGTATGGTAGTGCATGTATTAATGTGTAAGTATATTTGTGTATTTACTTTCATTTCCGGTTATTTATTTATTAGTTTTGATATGCTATTCTCATTTCACTTTTTTTGGCTCTGATTAATTCCATCACACCTGATGGTTTCAGTACCTATTTACTGAATCTTGCTTTTTAAAGTATGATCATTAGTATAATTGCTATTATTATTATTACATAAAGTAAGGAATCCAATCACATGCGATGCATGGTACTGAATTATATTTTTTAATTTGTATGTTATGTTACATTTATTAGCAAGATTAGAGAGGAAAGTGGAGCTGTGTTTGTTGTTGGACTATTTATTTAAAATAATGATTACTCACAGATACTATATTTTATCTTTTCAGTCTGTGGTGATTCTAACGGAACTCCAGGACCTCACGGTGTCAACTGGTGAAGATTAGTTGTCCCGGGGTTTCATTGGGGGAAAATTATCGCCAGACCAGACATGTTTTCATAATCTACATATATCTAGTCGACTAAATTCCTCATGAGCGCACTGCAATGCTGGTTTGATGACAGGTTAACTTCTGGAGGCCGGTGCAGTTCTGCCCACTGTTTCTTCGATGGTGATGAGGAGAAACAGTCATACTAATAAAGTTCCTTTGGAGTTGTATACAATTGTGTCGAACTCACGTTTTATCCGCAAACGTGAGGATGACTGTGTGATGTCCAGGAACATTGTTGATTAGCCCAGCACTACGAATATAGTGTTGGACATAAAAACATTAGAACAATAGGACCTCAGGCTGATCTGTCACCTGGTAAACGCACAAACAAAATTATGAACTATGAACAACTTTAGATCTTCGCTCCTTGTAATGAACATGAAAAACTGATCTTGTTTTGACCACCCGCTTATGCTCCTACATCTGCGACTGAGACTTTATAATAGATGAACTCCAGCGGCTATTGTTGTACTTAATAATAACAATACCATGTTACATTCAAAGCTTTATTTCACTGAATGACAAACAACTACACACATAGTAGAGTTCACAACACGGACTACGAAATACGGTCAGTACACAGGTTAACAAATGTAACAAACACTAAAGGGTGGCAATCCAAATAAGCAAATTCACGACAGCTATATTACAATGAACGGTGTATTCGATCATGAACTACATAGAACCTCTCACTAACCTTGACTGCACAACAGTGGCCCATTATATAGTCTAGACGTGGATGCGTTAACCTGTTTGTCTTTTGTGTTAGTGTACATAAAAGTATAATCGGAATTAAAAAATAATTGATTCTTGTGTTGTCAGGTAAAAGAAATAATTGTGCAAAAGTTCAGCTTGATCCGAAGTTGGGTGTGGGAGAAATAATGTGTACAAAACTTTTACTATCACAGATAAATAGCGTGAGTTGATATAAGATTTGTACAAAAATATTTCTAAAAAGAAACAACGTATTCAGCTCAATAATGCATGAATAAGCTCCTCTTTTTATATTATGATACGAAGATCTGTGTGTTAAATCTCATTGATAAACTTCCCTAAATTTAAGGCTGAGTCTACACTGTCCCTCAACACTCCATTAAAAGACCTGGGCATGACCAGAGCCTTCAGTCCAAGTCTGGCCTATTTTGGTGGCATTGCTGCAAGTAATTCATAAATAATCATTCGAAATATAGATTTTTTTTGGGTCAAATGTTTTAAACAGGGATACGTAATATTTGGAAGTAATGCTATGCTATTTTACGTAACTATATGCCTTTAAATGTAATGATATGTAATAAGAAATAATGATTTATAATTAGAAGTAATCATAATTTGATTGTATTAGAGCAGCGGTTATCAACCTTTTAAGCTCGGCGACCCCTTTTTGACAATCCCCCAATCTGACGCGACCCCCCCCATACACACACATACAGCAATAGAAGAGTAGACAATAACAATCCATATTTTCGATGGTCTTAGGCGACCCCTGGTAAATCGTCAATCGACCCCCAAGGGTGTCGCGATCCACAGGTTGAGAACCCCTGTATTAAAGTATGGGATTAAAAATGAAAAGAGGAATTTCAAATGGTCGAGAGGTCAAGGGCGCTTGAACTTGGCTTGGCTTGGTGGCTCGACACCCGACTCGGGCAGAGTTGTATTTACTGAGCGCCTACAGGCAGCACGGAAAACCAACTCCTAGATACCCCCCCCCCCCTCCCACTGGTCCACAAATGAGATTGGACCAAAAGCGCTCTGAGCATGCTATTAGCATGAAAGTAGCGCTATATAAAAACAATAATAATAATATAATATTAACAATATCTTTTGGCGTTAATTAATTTGTCACCTTAGTAAAAACTGAACAATCTGTCAATCGTTACGGGCATTTAAGCAAAAAATTTAAATGTTATATCAGTCAGAAGAGCGATTTCAAATATCTTTTGGCCTTAACTTGTTTTAAATGAAAAAAAGAAAAAAAAACAACAGAACAACCTATTATCAATAATAAGATTTCTGGAATTTTCGGAAAGAAAATTTCATGTATTTCAAGTCAGAAGAGCGACTTCAAAGGTTATTTTCGATTAAATTTGTTTTTCACTTAAAAACAAACAGAACAATCTAATTTCGAAATTTATACTTCGGACCTTATGGGCGCGGTGGCTGAGTGGTTAAGCGCTTGGCTTAACCTGGGGTCCTCGGTTCGAATCTCGGTGAAGTCTGGGATTATGAATTTTGCGTTTTCTAGTGCGCCCCTGCCTCCACCTAACTCTCTCGGGTACCTGAGTTTAGTTGGGACAGAAAAGGCGGTTGGTCATTGTGCTGGCCAAATGACACTTGCTTGTTATCCGTTGGCTAAAGAAACAGATGACCTTAACATCCTCTGACCTATAGATTGCAAGGTCTGAATGAAGAACTACCTTATGGCAAGAAATTTTCATGCAATATAAGTCAGATTAGCAATTTCAAAGAATAATTTATCACCGAGTGTTTTTTTTTTTTTTTTACTTAAAAGCAAGCAACGAATATAAGAAAATATTTCAATGGTTAACTAGATCTAAATTCTTAGCTAATAAAAGTGATGTAAATACATGCATTATTCGCTGTCAGACTCTGTGCCGAAAAGATTCTGTAAGATCGAAAAGGCGCCTCAGTTGATCTTTCTAGTACTTGAGGGCACGCCCTAGTTAATGATAAGACTTAAAGAAACACTGCAGAGAAATGTAACATGAGGCTTTATTAAGCCAGAACAATACATGAACTAACGAAAGTTACTTAGACAATAACACACTAAATCAATGCTGTGAACAAAATTTAAAACACTATTAGAATACCACTCATCTTACGCAACTTTGAAACAATAATTTTAAACAAGGCTATTATTGTTATGTATTTACAATGAAAATTCTTGTATATAGAAAACATTCGTTATAAATAATCTTACAATATATTTTCTAAATTTGCATTCAGCTGATCTCTACAACAGCCAAGTTCTTCACAAGGCTGTGGTTGCTGCAGCGACTGACATTAAAATTTCTATAAGGACTGGATTTGTAATGCCGCCCTCTGAATCTTTCATCGCTGACCATCCATTTGTGTACTTTCTGAGAGATAATCAAACTGGACAGATTCTCTTCCAAGGGAAATTCTCTGGTTAAAACTTTTCTATTTTTTTCGCTGTTTCAATGCGTTGTTAATAAATAAATCAATGAAAAACATATTTATATATATAGAGAGATGTTTTCTTTTTCCTTGACTGTTAGTTGTTTATAAACTCTATTTCCTTAGATGACAATGTCTTCATTTGTATTTCCACTTTTACTGTGATATAGGTACGTGGTGGATAAACGGTTAACACTTGACGTCCGATCTGAGGGGTCACGGGTTTGAAACCAGTTGAGGACTGCGATTTTGAATTTCGGGACCCCACAAAGTCCAGTCATCTCTAATGGGTACCTGGCGTTTGTTGGAGAAAGTAAAGGCGGATGGTCATTGTGTTGGCCACATGACACACTAGCTATTCTTTGGGGACAGAGACAGTCCGTTTTAAATCATCTGCTTAGATCGCAAGGTCTTTTTCACCTTCATCTACGTAGAAAATACAGTTTGAGAGAGAAAAATAGTTTTGTGTGGTCATCTCATGATTACACTGTGGTGGTCATCTCATGATTACACTGTGGTGGTCATCTCATGATTATACTGTGGTGGTCATCTCATGATTATGTTGTGGTCATCTCATGTTTATGTGGTGGTCATCTCATGATTATGTGGTGGTCATCTCATGATTATGTGGTGGTCATCTCATGATTATGTGGTGGTCACCTCATGATTATGTGGTGGTCATCTCATGTTTATGTGGTGGTCATCTCATGATTATGTGGTGGTCATCTCATGTTTATGTGGTGGTCATCTCATGTTTATGTGGTGGTCATCTCATGTTTATGTGGTGGTCATCTCATGATTATGTGGTGGTCATTTCATGATTTTGTGGCGGTCAACTGACGATTATGTGGCGGTGTAGACTAGGAAAGTAGAAGCTGTTTTGGCATAGGGGGCCGTGACCTGGAAATCAAAGGATGGGATTAAAAAATCCTGAAGTTGATGGTGGACTCCTGTGTAGAAAGATGGCTAAAGACAAACTTTTATTCCAAGACTGTGGAAGATATCCTTTCTTATGGCCTAGAGTCACTAGCGGATCCAGAACTTTGGAGTGGGGGGGGCGGCGACTTTTTTCCAAACCCTAACCCTAACGCCAAGTAAACCCTAACCCTATGCATAAACGTGCGTACAGCGCACACACACACACACGCAAGCACACGCACACACACACAGCGAAGCCCCGACGCCAAAAGCGTTTTCTTGCATTCTTCATTGCAGAAACGCATTCTCATGACATCTACAGCCCATTATTCATCAGTGTGGTTCCGACGCCACGTTTTCTTGCATACTTCACAGAAGAAACTCATTATCCAGACCTAAAGCTCATTATTCATACTATTAAAAAAGGACCTTGTGAATAATGTTGTACTTGAAACATATTCTAATATGAATTAATAGGCCCTTAATACATTGCAAAAAAACAACGACTTGTTCCTTGAGAAGATAAGATACCCCACATAGTTAGATTTTGGCTTTGAGGATCGCCGCCGAAAAAAAAATTATTTGATAAATTATATTCAATAGAATAGAAGTATAAATTGTGACTTATAGTCCCAAATATTTTAACTAGAAAAATTTCAGATTTAGTAAAGTTGGGAAAAGGCGACTATAAAAAAATTATTTGGGTTTAAAATCATCTCAATCATGACTTTTATACTGAAAAATTTCGTTTGAATGCTAACTTTCTTAAAATAATTATGATGAACTCATGTGAAAGTACATAAACTCTGTCTGGAAATGGGAGGGGCGGTAGAGTGACGACGATTAATCCTCGCTCCTTTTTATAATTTCTGTTAAAAATTGCATTTGGCATTAAAGAATTGGGGTGGGGCGACTCGATATAAAAATTTAATTTATAGTATATATATGACAGATTTTTAATTTTTGTAATTTCTTAACTATAATACAAAAAGAAAAAAGTATTGGTTTGTCCGATGGGGGAAATGCGATTGCATGAATCGCCCCTCCCACCTGGTACAACTCTTTTTCATTTAAATTTACTACTGATACAATTTGAGATTAGAGTGTGGTACGACATAATATACAAATGGGTTCACATATCAATACGTAGTTTATATTATATAGATATTCAACTAATTTTGTTCACAAACTATGATTCTCCATAAAATAGGACCGCCCCCCCCCCCCACAAAGGACTAGAGTTGGGAGGGCAGTATGTGCAATCGCCCTCCCACCCCCCCCCCAACCCCATCGAATCCGCCAAGATACCAGAAGGGGAGCGACATAATATAAAATGTATATATTAATTGAATTAATTTTGTTCACAAACTATGATTTCTCCATAAAAGTAGGAGGTATTCGCCCCCCCCCCCCCTCTCAATCGGCGAACAGGGAACGAAATAATATAAAGATCGGTTAAAATATCAATAACAAGTTTTAACCATATAGATATTTAATTGATTCTGTTAACAAGCTGTGATTTCTACAAATAAATTTTATCGCCCCCCCACTCGAAAGTTTATTTGGGGTGGGGGGGGGGGATTGATGCCATCACCACCTCCCGATCCCACCAAATCGCCCAACATACTAGAGGGGGGGGGCCAAATAATCTAAAAATAGGTTGAAATATATATATATAATTAGTATATATTATTAACATCAGTAATAAATTCGTATACAAATTGTGTGAATTCTATACTAAAATTCGTCCGCCCCTCCCCCGGGGTCGGCCGAGTGGGGGAGGGCGATCGCCCCTACCGCCCCCCTGGATCCGCCAGAGCCTAGAGTATGTTTAGCCATCTATATTCCCAAAAGCAATTAATAATTAGTAAGGTTCTGTCAAGGCCAAATATAAAGTTATATTTCTATTGAAGCCACAATAGTAATAATAAGGCTTGTCTTAGAGCCCGAAGATAGAAAAGAAATGCAGTATTGCCGGTGGCTACAAACGTTACAAGCCAGCTGATAAAGACAGCTGTGGCCCTCTGTGTCTTTACTGTCATGACGTCACATATCTATGAACAGAGTATTTAAACTTTTAAAGTCCGTGTTTTTCTTCTTATCAGCTGTAGCAAAGGTAGGCCTGCCCTTCCTCTCTATTAACTATGTAATGTATAGCGTTGTCTGATGGTGTAATAGTTACAATTAATGAAATCTTTGCTGCTTAATTACTAACACACTTCGAAATTTATTATTTTATTTATATCTCTCCGTATCAACCGTACCGCCGTATCAACTCTTGCACTGGCCTCTCCGTCTCGTTCCGGGCTTGTACTGGGTTCAACAGTTGAGGACTGACTTCACACACAGGGCTCGTTGTGTCGGACTCGATCACAGACCAAAATCAAGACGCCGTTCGTCTCAACTGTACTTGATAGCACTCCGCACTGAACCGTCGTAATGCTCCGTACAGAACCACACTGAACTGTGCTGTAGTCGACCGGACTGTAGTGAACCGGGCTCTGAACCCCTGTCTTGAACCGTCTTGACTGCGACACCTCTGCACTTTGTATAGGGTCCCTAATGGCCTTCTAGAAGGGGACGGAACATCGCTCGACGTTTCTAGCTTAGTCATATGACTACATCCCTCGTGACGCTCCTGAGCTCTGTTCACGACGCCGATCCTTCCCGAACCGTCATGTTGACACTCGTCTCGGCTGACCGTCGTGACTCGTCACGGTTGACCGCTCGTCTAGCGCTGGCCTGGGGCGATTTGCGTCGGCTGACTACACATATACCGCTACCCCTATCTGTGCCACCACCGATATTTATAACAATATTTTATTGTATTGATCTAGACTTTTACGCTCTATGCGTAGGACCTCACCGGTAGGTGATATTATATTTCTTTGAATTGAGTGCTCTATAATTCAAATATGCTCACACTAAAGCGAATTCTATTTGACTACAACATGAAGGCCCTAAACTGTTCGTTCTCAAGAAACATAATATAAGGATATAGGAAATTACATTGTTACAGATTAGATTTATATTCCACTGTAAGATTTATATTCCACTGTAAGATTTATATTCCACTGTAAGATTTATATTCCACTATAAGATTTATATTCCACTGTAAGATTTATATTCCACTGTAAGATTTATATTCCACTAAGGCAATGTCCTCTTTTTTGTCCTCCTTTTAAAAGCTTTGTCCTCTTTTTTTTTTTTGTCGTGCGTCTGGTAACTTCGAGGAGAAAATTCCCTATTGGGACTGAGGAATTGTTGCTAAAACACTAGTTTACATTTCAATGACCATGTGAAGTAAAAGTCTGTAACATATTTTTATCTGCTTCTGAAAGAAACAGCAATGCTGTACCTTGCAGTCATTTTGGCCGTTGTTGGTCAACTGGTCAGTGCTGACCAACAGCAACAGCTGTCTCTGTCCTCGGCTTCTGCAGATTTCTCACAGAGACTTTATCAAAATGTTGCTCTCGACAAGTCAAACGTGATCTACTCACCTTATAGGTATGTAGAATATTGTTGACCTAGTTTACCTAAATTAATCCAATATAGAGTTATAATAATAATAGTTATTATTATGGCTTATATATAGTGCTACTTTCATGCTTATAGCATGCTCAGAGCGCTATGGTCCAATTTCATTTGTGGACCAGTGGGTGGAGGGGTATCTGGGAGAAGGTTTTTTCGTGCTGCCTTTAGGCGCTCAGTAAACACAACTCTGTTCGAGTCGGGTGTCGAACCTCGAGCCCCCATCATAGCTAGCGAAGCCAAGTTCAAGCTTACTTTACCTCTCGACCACGCTTCCTCTATAGGAATGAGTGTTTTAATTGTATCCAACAGCATCCATTCAGCTTTGTCGATGACCTCCCTTGGAGCTAGGGGAGATACTGCTGCTGAGATGACAACTACAATCGGAACTACGTCACTGGGTGACTCCGTTCATTTGACGTACAAGGAGCTGATTGAGCAGGTCTGGGTTTTTTTCTTCTAGGCGCTTGTGTTTCAAAAAGACTATTCTAATGCCGTCACACATAAAGAAAAGTTTTCTCGTGTGTTTAAAAAGATACTAAACACTTTAAAACACATATTTTCTAAAGAAAACACACACAGATTTTCTCTGATTACATCAATGCTCAGCGAAATTGTCGGAATGACTTCTATGTCTAGATCTAAAGACCTATCATTGGAATAGTATAAAGTGTAGTAGGTCTATACACTCACTTCACCAGGGGGGATTCTTTCTCGGACAACGGGAGGGGAGTGGGAGGGGTAATTAAAAAAAATAACATTCATTAGTTATTTATTAGTTATTAAAAGAAAAACAATCACTCTATAAGTTGTAGAAAGGAGGAATTGTCTTTTAAAAAAAATATTTTTAATGTTTTAGAGTTTTTAAGTAACTTATATAATTCAACTTTGGTACAGATGAACTCAGTTAAAGAAGTTCAGATCCACACAGGAAACGCCATCTTTGTTAATCCTTATTACCAAATAGCACCCAAATTTTTCGAAGACACCAGCAATGATTATTTTGCTAGAACTGCCAACATTGATTTAACCGCCAACGGAGGTCCAGAGAAACCAATAAACGATTACATCGCTGCTCAGACAGAGAACATGATTAAAGATGTCCTGCAACCAGGTAAGACCGTCCACAGAAGACTGGTATGTCTGTATTCTATATTGATGCTTTGAATTATTTCACTTGACTTGAACGTTTCAGACTATTTTAGATTATTATGTCATTTCCTAAATCTCTTGTAGGGTAGCAGGGGATGGCGATTTGCGAGGTTCGAACCCTGGATCATTGTAAATACAGTCTGAAGCACTTGCCATACGACCAGGTAGCCTCCCTTGATCAGTCATTGAGTCTACCGTCTTCTTCTACAGATTATTCTATTTCAAGCTCTAACAGACATATCAATTTAGGTCATTGATTAATATGCATGAATAAATGCGTGACGTAATCATCAATACAAGTTTTTTAAAGAGAGAAGTAGACTCAAGACTTGTTCAGTCAGAGACATTTTTCTCACAACGTACTAAATCGGATGAGCAATTCCATTGGTCGGAGAATTAGGATTTAGGAATTCTCCTTCTTTCCTAGTGCCATGAATCAGCCAGGAAGACCAAACGACCTTGCATACGTCATTGATTTAACTTGTTCGACCAGATTGACACTAAGCGAAGGACGTAATTATCTTCTTTTTTGAAGTAACGTCTGTAAATTAGGGAGATAAGACGAGATAAGATTTGTCTTGTTCGATTCATTGTTCTTTTGTATAAGGCTTTGTCTACCTTTCTATCTTTCTTTTGGTGAGAGGTTATCTGGTGGCCCTAATGTCGTAGGTAGATATGTAAGAGTTAGTTATACTTAATCAGCATCTCTTCCTCTAGTGGCTGGCAACACTCATCCTGACCTCCGACTTTCATTTCTAAATGTCATTCAAAAGAATGTTCTTATATCCACGAATACTGAGCTGGCTTGGTCCTAGTGTAAGGCATGACTCACTATCAAAAGTTATTCTTTAAGGTCCAGTGGAGGGAGCACGAAGAAAGGGTCGTCGGAAGAAAGGCTGGCTGAACAATGTAAAAGAATGGATCGGCCTTGATATCCTGCTAAGAACAGCTGCTGACTGGGAAAAATGGAGGGATTCGGTTACTCAAAGTGTTACATCCCCCCCCCACCCCACGACGAAAGTCAAGGGACTTAATGATGCTAATACATTACATAGAGCAAGTGTGGGAAAATTTTATATTCGGCCCTCCATTTCAAAAATTTTTTTATGCGGCCCTCGGTAGAAAAATGTTGCCCACCCTTGGCACAGAGTATCGACAGGGGAAGTGAACTCTTGCGTTCAAGACATTACTTATATCAACACTCTTATTTTCATATAAAATAAATTATCAGTCTTCAGTTAGCATAATCTTTATAATTAAACAAAAAATAATTGAATTGTTCATTTTTTAATGTTGCCATTCATTTGGTATGTACAAATTGGTATTATGTAACAAGAAATGTAGACCTACATCTTGACGTTTATTGTTGTTTGTTACTGTAAGAATTTGTCCCTCCTTTTAGACTTACAGAAAGATGTCTAGTAGAAATACAAACTTAATAGTTTTCTTTAGTGTGATTAAAATGTGTCGTGCACATTAACAATACAATTTTATAGCGCTTGATTTTTTTTATATTTAAGGTAGCATCGATGGTAGCACTGTGATGATATTGGTCAACACCATCTTCTTTAATGGAACCTGGGAAGTAACTTTTGAGAAATTCAAAACAAGGCAACAAGATTTTAAGCAGTTAGCAGGTGCTGTGAAGCAAGTGAGTATAAATAGACAGATAAATATTTTGACATGAGATTGTCGTGTTTGACACGTTCCTTTAGAGATGGTGGGTTTTAAGTTCTAGGTCTGTGTGTCGCCAAACTTGTCAACCAAAAGAGCCAAAGTTTAAAAAGTACAGGAATGACGTTGATTCAAATAGACATTGTTTTAAAACTAAGCTTTCCTTTAGTGGAGGCACATTGAAAGAAATACTTAGGATACAAATTACAATGTCGATCTTTGCTATATGCCTTCATTAACGAATAATATATCAGTGACGAAGAAAGCTATGGACAGTGAAAGTACAATGGTCTCAGCTCATGATGAAAAACGTACAATACGAAAAACGGCTCCTCTACCACCGAAGCAAAAGCCACCTTAACCTGCGATATTTGTGGACGGGAGTGTCTCTCCAAAATAGGGCTCTACAGCCACATGAAAAATTGTTCGAGATGAACCATAGTCATTCTACGACTGAAGCAGGCCAAGAATATCAAGTATAACTTAGTACTATACTTTTATAAAGATAATATTTATTTTCAGAATAAATAACAAGTTAATTAGCATAAAACGTATCCTTAGATGAAATAACTTCAAAATCGCTACTAATTTGAACACTAGCCTTGAGTTTGCTTGAGAAGTAAGTCAGTTTATTAGCTCCATTTGGGGGCAGGGGAGGCAACTGACTTTTTGGGTCTCTTGATAGAGTATGCAGTTTTGAAGGACATGTTAGGCAATAAATAAACATTTACCCGCCTTATCCAAGGAAAGTTAGTAAATAATATTCCGTGCCTTCGCTAACATTTTATGTAAGAGTCGCAGCTGAGGAATCAAAGAGCCACATTTCGCACGAGATCCACAGTTTGGTGACCACTGTCCTAGGTTAAACCTCCAATAGCAATGCTGCTTTTTAGTCTGGGGACGGCGGCGGGCAAAGTTCGAATCCGGGACCAATCAGATTGCGGTCCACACTACGAGTCTCCGTCTACATTTACAATCCTATAGATCTACTCAAAGCATTTTAATAACTAACTCTATGGGGGGGGGGGGGGGGGGGGGGGGGGGAAGCCTTTTCATCCACACCCCACCTGCCCTAAAAGTAAATAGGCGGTGAGTCTAACTGATGTTAACAACCTGGTCAGGTATACGTCTGCTACACATTTAGTCATTCTGACTACACATAAAAATCGGTAAAATCTTACTACTTTGGATGTGCAGAAAAATAACACCAGAAAAACATCAATGACTAAATTGTTATTGAAAATAAAATGAGGAGAATTATTTTTCTTTAATCTTTAATTTGATGCACATATTATATCAAAAAATGGTCAAAACCACCAGAGAGCTTCCCTTTAAAAGTAAAACAGTCTACCAAATGTAGATACCGAAAAAAAAACAACAAAAACTGCTTAAGCTGAAAATCATACATAACACTATTGTATCGCACGATGAACTAGCATTATCTGGTCAGGTTGACATGATGAATGACGAGAGAACTATAAAGATCAAGAGAGACTATTCCAATGGCGTGGATGTGGCTGAGCTCCCCTTTAAAGGAGGTAGATTCAGTCTGTACATTGCTCTACCACAGAAAGTGGACGGCATCACTGACCTAGGTAAGCTATCTCATAACCACGAGGAAGCATTATTAAAGAATAGTATTACTAAAGTCTACTACCGTTGTGTCATCTCATTTCAACTTGAATTTGTTTATATTATAAGCAAAGTCTTATTTAGTTCGCTCATATATATAAGCTATTCAGTTATTTAAATTACTTCGTTTTGTGAACAAACTAAATAACGCTTATGTATAGGTATAATTCTCTTCGTCGCCGAACCATACTGGACACCACGCAAAAGTCTTGGAAAGATAACTCTTTTACTTCTACAAGTCGGTCTAGAGTTAGTCCACGTAACTTTCGCGGCGACAGAGAGCACGGCTCAGAAAAAAAAAGGGAGGGAGGGGGGGAACAAGTACTCTCTCTCTTTTATACATTCTATATATATTTGACTACATTTATGTGTGTATTTTTTATCTGGTGTCATTAAAATATTTGAATGTTTTCTCTGTAGCTTTGTTTTGATCTTGTCCCTTCGTATTGCCCTTCGTTTCCTAACCAAGGCCACCGCTTCACATATATTTCGTGGAGTCAACAGAGTCTTTCAATGTAGTCGAAATTCCTGTTTCAGGTAACTTTTTATTTCTATCAGTCTAAATTTGTGGAAAAATGTCATCTACGAAACTGTTGCTCTCGAACTTTGCAAGATGGCTGTAATCTTTGTTTGCGAACATTGGGATAATTATGGCAACGCCCTGTCCTTTGTCCTTACTCACGGAAACAATGTCATACACTCTGCTCAACAATAAGCTGCCTACATAAATATTTCCGGTGTTTACGGTGGCGGGCAGTCGTTTGCTTAAACCCGCCTCATTTGGACAACTGTGTATTTCTGGATATGTTCGGCTGTCACTAAATAGCTGTGTATGCCAAGCTGCGGGTCTACTTTTTTATTTATAATGTAAACAAAATCATGTTGAAATTAGATGAAATAACTGTAGAAGACTTTAGTAATAATAATATTTTTTCACAAAATCTAACTCACTACAATAATACCACCTTTCAGTCTCACGTTCTGGAGTCGTCTCCCCAAACTAAGACTAAGTGACGACAATGCCACTTATGTTGCATTATGCACAACCAATCGCTAACCTCTTCCCACACTCACCATAGAAAAACACACATACCATAACAGGGTGCCCCTTAAAATAATCTTTAATATGCATAATTTAGCCTTTAAAAAGTGTATATTTTGAGTTTGTGGAGGGCCAGGCCATTGGCAGACGCAATGTCATAAATCGGAGCTGTATTTACTTATTTCGAGCATGCTACAAGCATACACTTCTTGATCACATTTTTGCCAGCCAAAATAAATGTAAAAAAAAAAAAAAAGTTTCTTCCCTTTAAAATCCGGATATATTTATCTCTTTTGTGGAGGTTCTTTCTTGTAGAGTCCCCCGGGGCTGTAGCCCCACCTGCCCTCCCTTAAATCCGGTCCTGTAAATATGGTGTATAAATCTTTTACCAGACAGAGTTGATAAAAGCTTTGTATAAATAAAGCAGAGGCTCTGTTTCATTGGACTTGACGATTTTATTTTAAGGTGACATGACCAATGACAAGGGTGTCGACAATGTATATTGTTGTATATCTAACGCAGGCACTCAACGAAAGGCATGTCGGCAACAGTAAACGGTGTATTTATTTATTATAAATATCAACAAATAGTAATGGTTACTAGTTAGACTTGGACTTCTGCTATAAAGTCACAGGGAGTAATATGTCTTAAGTTCTAAGAGTCCAACATCATACCAGAACACAGAACAGACCACCGACACACTTCCCAGTGTCGCTCCAGGTCTCCCAAACAGTTTCCTAGTATCACACAGGACAGCACTCAGCACCAGACTGTTCAGACTCCTATGACTTTCAGCCGACTCCCCACAGTCCTCTATAAACATGTTTACCACTACTTGTGTTGAATGGCGCTCTGATGTGCACCATCAGTGTGGCGAGGGAGCGGAGTTACAACAATATGTCCTCTTGTTGAAAAAAGGTTAATGTACCATAACTTTAGTATGTATTTTACCACTATGGAATTATTTATTTTCAGAAAACCTGTTAGCACAACCCAACAAAGTTAATGATCTGTTCACTGGACTGAACTATGTCCGAGTCCAACTCGCCATCCCCAAGTTTAAGACAGAGACAACACTGACCCTCAACAAGCCGCTCAAAGACATGGGCATGGTCAAAGCTTTCAGTCCAATGGCTGCAGATTTCACAGGAATAACGCAATCAGGTGAGATAGCGATTTGAATAACGTATATTTTTGTTTGAGGTAGATAAGTATAGTGTTTTTATTTCCCGACTTGATGTCCATTTCAAGGCTAGTGTGTGCTGTTTTTTTTTTTTTTTTTTTTTTTTACTGTTATAAAGGAACTAAATATGTATTTGGTAATCGTATTAGTTTTGTGTTGTACCTTAGCCTGGGAGGAGGGGGGCTAACATTAAAACATGCCAAATATAAAAACTCATAAAAAAACAAACCTTATTTAAAGGGGAAGAACTCCGCCGTTAAAATCCACCAATAATAAACATGTTATTTCCCTTAATTGATATTTAAGCAAAATATTTAATTACCAATGATGAATTGGCTAACTTAATTTGTTTTTTTTTCATTGATCATTTATTGTTATGTGCAATCAATAAATGTTTAAATTATCAACTTGATAGAGAAAGCGTGGGGGGGGGGGGGGGGGGGGGGAAATAGCATTAACAATTATTTAAGGGGACTAAACTTAGCCATATTTGTGAATATTGAAGTATTAGTTTCCCTTCTTGCTATTAAATAAAATAATGGATTACCAGTAATTAATTATCTAATTTGTTACTGTTTTTTGATTGATTCATGTCTTGTCTATGTCAATGAATAATTGTACGAAGTTTTAGATTGATTTGAGAATGGGTGTGGGAGAAATAACGTGTACACACTTTTTTTACCAGACATACAGACATACAGAAAGCGTGAGTTGATATAATTTTAGTCAAAATGTTGAGAAACAAAACAAGGAAATAATGTTACAAATACCCCCCCCCCCCCATTTAGTTTGATTCTTATGATTAAAGATGACCATAGTATTTCAAATGAGGTGCGGTTGCTGAACGGTAATGCACTTAACTTCCGATCCGAAGGGTCCCTGGTTTGAATCCTATTGAAGACAGTAATTTTTTATCGGATCTTTAGGGCGCCTCTGAGGCCACTCAGCTTTAATGGGGACCCGATATTAGCTTGGGAAAAGTAAATGCGGTTGGTCGTTTCGCTGGCAACATGACACCCTCGGTAACCGTGGGCCACGGAAAATAATAATTTTTACATCATCTGCCCCATAGATCACTAGGTCCTAAAGAGAAATTTTACTTTTTAAAATAGTTTTCACAATACCTATTCGCGATCTTCATATTTTGCCACATCTAATGCAGACAGCTTTTGTCTAGAAGGGGTATATTTATGATCTCTTTTCGACTTTTTTGAGCCTATCTTTGTTAAAAACCCTTCGTTGGGTCTTTAATATGTGTACCATGACCTCAGTGGGAGATTTACACATGTCTCTTTCAGAAGCCATCTGCTGCCGGATACTATTCTCTATGCCTTATATGGGCAAAAAACGACTGTCCAAATAATAAATGAGAAAAATACAAGGATTTCCTATTTGAAATATTTTCTATTCCAACAGCCCAAGTTTATATCAGCCAAGTTCTACACAAGGCAATGATAGAAGTGCAAGAGACTGGCACCGTCGCAGCAGCCGCCACAGTCATCGCAATAGTAATGGAAAGCGCAATAATAATAAGTCCACCTCAGGAGACGTTCATCGCTGACCATCCTTTTGTCTACTTCCTGAGAGACAATGTGTCTGGAGAGATTCTCTTCCAAGGAAAATTCTCTGGTTAAAAAGAAAAAAAAAGAGAGACAAATAAACAATAAAATCTTTCTCCAGTGGGATAGCTTTTAATTGACTTATCCATAAATTTAAACTAATGCGCGGTGGCTGAGCGTCAAAGCGCTTGGCTTCCGAACCGGGGGTCCCGGGTTCGAATCTTGGCGAAGCATGGGGATTTTTAATTTCGGCATTTTTGGTCGTCTCTTGAGTCCACCCAGCTTTAATGGGTACCTGACATTAGTTGGGGAAAAGTAAAGGCGGTTGGTCGTTGTGCTGGCCACATAACACCCTAGTTAACCGTGGGCCACAGAAACAGATGACCTTTACATCATTTGCCCTATAGATCGCAAGGTCTGAAAGGGGAGGAAACTTTACTTTTACTTATTTTAACCTAATGCTGATAAATACACACATTAAATACACACAATAAATAGACACATTAAATACACACAATTAATACACACATTAAATACACACAATTGTTATCAAATAATCTAATTGTGGCTGCCTGGTCGTGCGTTAAGCGCCCTGGAATGTCTTTCGGTCATCTCCATGGTCCTGGTCCGAGACCATTTGTCAGAACACTGACCTGCAACGTCCCAACCCTTGGGCATTGGAGACCAATCGCTGGTTGCCAGGTCACAGATCTGTACGACGCGGTAACGAGCTTTTGGTCTCCACATCCTACAGGTTGTGATGTTGCAGGTCAGTGTTGAGGCCTACTATATCTGATGGTCTCGGACGGTCTCTGACAGGGTCCAAACCTGGAACCATCGAGACAATCAAATGACCGTCCAGAGCGCTTATCACACGACCAGGGAGCCATTCGCTATAAATAACTAATCGGTGTATTCTGTGAACAGAATAAAGGAAATCTTGAAACGCTATGTTTTTAAAAGTTTTAGAATAATTTCTCTGCACTTCTCAGCGATAAGAAATTCAATTTTCCAATCACTTACTTTTACAGGTGCATCTTTTCCATTTAATAGGTATTATGGAAATTAGGACATGTCCGAGATCTTGTTTATTTTATCTTTAAAATTCAGAATCGCGAAGTTCAAATTAATTATACATATTTATTTTTGGGAAGGAATCGAATATACATGTTTTTGTTGTCTTAGGTGATGGAATCGATTTTTACATCTATTTTATTTGTTTGGGTGAAGGAATCGAGTATACATCTTCTTGTTGTTGGCTTGGATGAAGGAATCGAGTATACATCTTCTTGTTGTTCGCTTTGGTGGTAGGTAGGGGATGCAACTTCTTTTTGTAAGCGTGATTAAAAGGAATCAAACATACATCTTCTTTTTGGTCGCTCCTTTTCCCATATTTTGCGTGACATATTTTTACAAGTTTTCCAAAAGTATTTGCCGCTAACATTCCAAGATTACTTATGCTGTTCCTTTTGGAAGCCCTAAATGATTGTATCCCCCACAAGGCGGGCACAGAGGCAGACCTCCACCAGCACTGGAAAGCATGGCATCGTTTTATTATCAAGCTTGGTGACGTTTTATTTTGAAAGACAAGAGATGCGCCAAGGGGAATAACTTTTTTTTTTGTTCTTTTACTGAAATCGAGGCAGAATCTGCTGTGGCCAAGAGAGTCTATTCTGCAGCTGAAAAATGTGTAACAGTTCATCAATGAAAATTCTGTAACCTAGTCACAGTGTATGCATGAGATTTCATCAGTTTCACGGGCTATCGAACAAGACAACTATCTTCCCTTGTCTCCTTTAAAGACCTCTTCAATCCATTTGCTCTTACATGACGCCCAAACCCAGCACGAACGATCTGTCTCCATGCTGTCCAATATTGTGAAATTTTAACTATCTTCACTTCCTAAAATCTCGCTTGCAGACATACTATTTCAGAACTTTTCAGCGATAATTTTAGTGACTTAAGGCGTTTGGTTCATTCACTCAGTGTTCGGTATTGAAATTGAACGCAGATAATTACTTTATTGATTTGAAATTTTGCTAATATAGCTTACATAGTGTAGACCATAAGTGATCAATAGGTAGCTAGTTTAGGCTTTATTGGCTTCTTTCATACCATCAGTTGATGACTCGTTGTATAGCTAGAGAAAAATAAAGATACAAAGGACCTAGAGTCTTTCCAGGTAAAGTAGTTTTCATTAACGGATTAGTTTCATGATTGAAGCATAGAGCTTATTATAACATGAGTTTTAACATATTAAGTAAGAAACAACTTACAGCAATTTATAGTAAAATAAGATTTTTTTATTTCTCTTCTATTTTTTGAGATCTGAGTGTGACGGACGGACATCATAGCGGCTTTTTCCCTTACGGGGGCCGCTGAAAATGTTAAACGCTTCAATATTTCATAAGTTACTTTCCCAAAAGATCATAAAATAAACTATATATAGTAAAGTAAATTTTTTACCTGTTTCAATCGTCTTTCTGGGATAATCATGGCGACTTTACCGGATAATTCAATCATCTCATCTCTGCTTGTGGTGCCAACAACAAATTTCCTCCATGCGTCTCGTTCTGGGCGAGTCTCCCCAACTGTCATCACATCTTGCCTATCTGCTTGGCATCAGCTTCCTAATTGAGGCGCCATGTATTCCTGGGCCGTCCCCTCTTCCTCTTTCATTGGAGTTCCAGGGGAGAGCATGCCTTGTAATGATAGCTGCAAGTGCTAGTCGATTCGATGTCAGTGCTTAATTTCATCATCATCACCATTGGCCTCCTTCTGTCGTGAAACGACTCTGGTTCATCTCGAACACTTTTTCATATTGCTGTGGAGACCTATTTTGGAGAAGACGCTCCCGTCCACATATATTGCAGGTCAAGGTGGCTTTCGCCTTGGTGTTAGAGGAGCTGGCCATTTTCCATGTGGCCCGCTTTTCTTCAAGAATCGAGGCCCATGTTTTCTCACTGTCTATAGCTTTCTTGGTCACCGTCTCTCTCCAACTAGTGCGGTCTAAGGCTAATGTCTTCCCAATGGTCAGTATCAATGTTCACTGATTTTAAATCCCTTTTTTATCATATCAACGTAACGGAGGTGGGGGCTAATTTATGTGACAGTTTAATTCGGAGTCATAATTTCAGTGTCACTAGTTGATTTCGTGTCACTAATTAATTTGGAGTCACTAATCTATTTAGGGTCACTGGTTAATGTGATGTCACTGGTCGCGATGTCATTGGTTAATTCGTTGTCACTCGTGAAAGTGATTTAGGTGGACTATTCATGAAACGCAACGCATCATAAACCAAGAGATTAGAAACAGGGTTACAGCAGCGATTGGACCCCATGATGACCTGCTAACTATCGTAGAACAAAAAGCAAGCTAAAAAACTTCGGGGATCGCAAAGACCTTCCTTCAGGGAACAGTACCAGGAATAAGAAGAAGAAGAGGCAGATAGAGAAAGCGATTGGAGGACACCATTAAAGAATGGATGGCCCTGCTATTGAAAGAGCGTCTAACTAAGGCAAAAGACAGAGAGGAATGGAGAAAGACGGTCCACGAATCTTGCATGGTGCCCCAACTGTCCAATAGACTAAGGGATAAGTACCAAAGGTAAAGGTAAAAGGGTAAAGGTAACGTACAAGTTCATTTGTTTTCATTGATTAGATAAAATATAATTAAATATTTAAAGGACTATACCTAGTAACATATTTTTAACAATTTTCTTAGAAACAAGCCCTAAGGATGTCATACTTTACACTAATCCTGGCTCTTGTTGGTCAACTGGTCACTGCAGATAAAAAACAGCAAATAGCATTGTCGGAAGCATCTACGAATTTCTCTGGAGAACTATATCAGAAAATTGCACTTAATGAGCCAAACATTGTTTACTCTCCACACAGGTTAGTGAGTAGCATGTGAACATAAGTGCTCACAATAGATAAAAAAAAAACAACAACATGTATCAATTAGTTTAGGTCAGTCATGTAATTAAATTTTTAATAGATCTAGACTAACAATAAAAAACATTAAAAAAAGAAAACGTGAATTCGAACTTGTGTGCTAAAGCCTTCTCGTTAGCCACTATACTAGCGTAGTTATCAATTGTTTCTATTTCATATTTGTGTTTATAAGCATGAGACGGCAGCCTAATATAAAGGGGACTAATTCAGCTTATACTATCACTTATACTATCACTTCAGTCAAATGCAACTTCATTCCCTTACCAAAGTAATTTATTACCAATAATATTATTAACTAATTATTTATTTTTGCTATTAATTATTTTGTTGTCAGGTAAAAGAAATAATTGTGCGAAGTTCCGAGATCGGGTGTCGGAGAAAAAAAGTGTAAAACTTTTGGCCAGACAGACAGAATGAGTTGATATAAACTTTGTAATCACAACATAATAAACTATTCACAAGGACAAAAAGGGTAAAGGCTCATTTCTTATTCAATTTGCTAGAACAAAGTCGTACTAGTGTTCCTCTGTCCTTAGCACCATTAGAGCGAGGATCGGGTTAGCCTGAATCAGCCAGGGAGACCTATGACTTGAGAGCTGGTCTCTTATTAATATGCACGACTATATGAACATATATTCTTACGCGCTATACGTCATTCTCTTATGCTTTAGAAGGACGCTTGTGATTTAAAAGATAAGAAAAATTACGATTAAAAAAATAAACAAACGGAATCGATTTTTAAATTATTTTTTTTAATGTCATCAGCATTCATTCAGTTCTGACAATGATGTCAGAGGGCGCTCGAGGAGAAACGTCTGCTCAGATAAAGGACAGCCTGTCAATTACTTCCCTTGGTGATACAGTTCATGCAATTTACAAGGAACTAATGAAGCTGGCAAGTACACAGCTAAGGGTCTCTCTCATTATCATTATCATCAACATCATCATTATTATTTACTATTTTGTAATGTTGTGTATTGGACCGGTCATCATATTATAAATAGTCTGCTCCTCATTAACAAGAATCAGCTACTTTATGTATAACTGATCACAATGTCGTACAGTTGCAGAGCTATAGCCAAACTTCGAGTAACGGAAACTCGTGGGCAAGTAAAGGTAACCATGTCTTTATTTTTGTCTTAGCTACTTTACCTACGTTAGAACCTTCACTTTTCTCTGATGAATTGGTACCATGTCCTTTAACATTTGTGTGTTTATGAAATGGGACTCTGAATGTAGAAACTACCAGGGAAAGTGAACGGATCTTTACTTTTCGGTGGAACATGATAATAAACCAACATATTTTATTTGTAAATCTAGCTACAATGCAGAGAAAGGAAGTCATTTTCGGCGCGTAAAAAAATATACTTCATATAGGTCTTTAATTAATGCAAGTACTAGATCCACGGGCTTCTTATAGGCCTAGTTTCAGGTTAATTTCATTTCGTTTTTGTATCTTATCATTAATTTGGCCCGCGACATGAGTGTCGGAAATTAAAATGGCCCGCTTGTCGAATTAGGTTTGGCATCACTGGTGTAGTGGATTCGAGTCTCTCAAGCCTACTCTACCATTAGGTCTCTTCTTGTACGTATTTCAGAACGAGTTTCTTATTTATAGTTTGAAGGGAAAAAAATCAATACTCCATTATTATGAACATTTGTTTACCTTTAGTGTCCATGCCTCAGAGCCATACAGAAGGGTTGAGAGAACCACCGCCTATACAGGAAACATCTAAGACTTCTTGAGCGCTTCCACCAAAGATGCTTGCGCTCCATCATGGACATACGGTGGCAAGACCGCGCTGCAAACAGCGATGTCCTTGCGAACGCCGGTATGGACAGTATAGAGGGACTTCTTTTGGTACGACAGTTACGCTGGGTAGGGCACGTATCCCGTATGTGAGACAAACGTATGCTAAAGGTAGTCTTTTTTGGTGAGCTAAAAGGTGTTCGACGTAACAGAGGTGACCCACGAAAACGCTTCAAAGACCAGCTTAGGTGTCAACTTTCCTTGGCTGAAGAGAGCACCTGGTTGCATGCGTATGTAGGTCACAGCTGGGACTGCGCATCCACGGGAAATATTGCATTCCTCACTAATCTTCGGACTCGAAGACTAGCCTTAATATCTTTATTATTATTCTTATTATTTTACCTTTACCACAGCTGAATTCTTTTAAGGAAGTAACGATACACAGTGGCAACGCGCTGTACGTGAAGCAAGAGTTACATATCCTTCCAGCGTTTCTCGAGAACAGCACAAAATACTACAACGCCAAGGTGGACAACATCAACCTCTCTGCCAAAGGAGGACCTGAGAGACCAATTAATGATTACATAGCACAGAAGACCAAGAATGTTATCAGGGATGTATTATCGCCAGGTAACTGCAATTGATGCTATATAAAAAAAGAAAGTTCCCCTTTAAGACCGTGTGGTCTATAGGGCAGATGATGCAAAGGTCATCTATTTCTGTTGCTTACGGTTAACGAGGTTGTCATGTATCCAGCACAACGACCAACCGCCTTTACTTTTCCCCAAGTAATGTCTAGTAACCATTAGAGCTGGGTGAACTCAGAGGCTTCCAAACATCTCGAAATAAAAAAAAATTCCGTCTTTACCAGGATTCAAACCCGGGACCCCGGTTCGGAAGTCAAGTGCTTTACCGCTCTGCCACCGCTGAATGGAATCCTGGTGAAGACTGGAATTATTAATTTTGGGATCTTTGGGCACCCTGTTATGGGCATCTGACATTAGTTGGGGAAAAATTCAAGACGAAGGTCGTTAAGCTGGCCACATGGCCCACATAGAAACAGATGACCTTTATATCGTCTGAAAGGTAAGCTTTTACTTTTTATGGATTCTAACACTCGTACGAGGTTGCTTATAATACTGTTAATGTTATTGACTATTAATCGCTCTAAAATACTAAGTGTACTACTTATCAGTGTCAGATTCTAGATAGTGGAGCCCCTCAACAGGAGTTTATTTTGTAGAGACCTTTACTCTCTTCAAGTTTTGATATGGTTACACTTAATATGAATAAGCTTGCCATTTTAGTGAAGCACTAAATAAAGTAGATGTTAGTGTAACCCTTTTTTTCCCTTCTTGTAGTACTATATTTAAATATGCACATTCCGAAATTAGAAATCCCAGTCTTCACCAGGATTGGAACTCGGGATCCCCGGTTCAGAAGCCAAGCGCTTTACCGCTCAGCCTCCGCACAGAATAAAATTATACATTAAAATAATTAAAACAACTCTAACTTCATATGTACCATTCATATTTTAACACAATAAAAAAATAGTAAGAAAACTGAATACTATAACTCATTTGTATACAAGCATCAATGTCAGGGATAAGACCGTACTCTTGATCACGTGGCATAGCAACTTTACATTAGATTTTTTAAAAACGTGTTCGATTTCAATATCAAGTTCTCCTGATTGAAACAAATAAATGTCTGTATCTCGTAGGAGACATTAAACCTGACACGGCTTTACTTGTCGTCAACACACTTTTCTTTAACGGAACCTGGGAAAATTCTTTCAACCCAGAACTAACGACTAAGGAAGATTTCCATCTTCTGGACAACACCGTGAAGCAAGTAAGTGATTTCCTGTTTTATTCAATTCCTCTTTTCAACTTGTTTAATTCTTTATCAGCAAAACCTGAAACCTGGACACGGGTCTATAAAATGGCTCGAACATTTTTTTTCTAGAAATTCGAGACATATCTTTGGGGAAAAAATAATAGTCAATGGGAAACACAGGTACAATTGTCGGTTGTACTCTATGATTTTTTTTTTCAAATTTTAATAATATTTGAGGACCTCCTAGCCCTAGTTTCTTGTATGCCTCATTCAGGCATCCTTAAATACTTAAAATCATATACATTATAATGAAATCGATTGATACACTTTCAAAAGCAGGATCTTCTATGGAACAACCAGAAGATAGACCTGTTAACTACCTCACCCTATGGTAAATTTTAGTCAACAACCACAAAGAGGAGTGATTCAATTAATGGGTATCAGGAAACGCAGGCAGAGCCATGTACAAAGTAATGACTATGCCAAACAAACTGGACAGTATTGACTTCCCCTCGCCCCCGCAAAGAGCAATCTGCAGCCGTCCAACTATGAGCCAGGACACACACCTCTGTTTAAATTACTATCTCAACAAAATAAATCCCACAGAACTCCCCTTTTTGTAGACACTGCGCCTAGCCTTATAAGTTATGAAACCGTAAACCATATCCTTTTTGAATGCTCCTTCCTGATCCACTTGAGCAGACATTACTACCACTACAGCCCAACATAACCAACACCCTGTACGGCAGTGCTGAACAACTGAAGAAAACAGCACACTTTTTTTTTCTTGCACAATCTGTAAAAGAGCTGACAGCTCAGTAGTAAAAAGCCGGCTAGAAGAAGAAGAATGAAATAGTGATATAGACCACACACAAATAAATAAATAAAACACCTGCTTTGCATAATCTCTGTATTTAAATACGCCATCCTTATGTTAATTCTCCTCTCCTTTGTTCAGATTGACATGATGCACGACAATCGAACCCTCAGGATCAAGAGAGATAATCTGAATGGTCTAGACGTGGCTGAGATCTCGTTCAAGGGGAACAGGTTCACATTAATCATCGTTCTTCCGCATCAAATGAACAGCCTCACTGACCTAGGTGACTTGTGATTTCTTTTCTAGTTCGTGACAAAACATTTACTTAGTGTTAAAGGGAAACTCCGATGGTTTTGACAATTTTTGATATAATATGTGTGGTGATTTACAGATAATGAATATATTATTCTTTTTTTTTTTAATTTGCAATAATAACTTAGTAATTGATGTTTTTCTGACGCAATTTTCCTGTGCATCCAAAACAGTCAAACCGGGTTTGTATGTGACGTCACACTAGCCTACTAATTTAATTTATTGACTTATTGTGTAACGGGAGACCATACAGCAAAGTTAACATTCTCGTAAAAGAAATTTATCTTTGTCTAAAAGTAGATTTACATGCTTGACTAGCCACGGCAGTGTGTATTTTCTCGCCTGACCACTCAACACACAACAAACACTCTCGCTTGGTTGTCTTGTCTTGACCGACTACACCTAGTCTCGACTAGCCTTACACTGACCAGTTTTTTTTCGAATCAGTCAGACACACGATCTATTTACTGCTTGGGAAAGGGAGGGGCTTAGATGAAAATGTTACTTTTTTTTCTCGATTTGGTTATCCTAATGCTTTTAGATCTACCTATACATGTATTTATAACTGCACCATAGCTCTGGAATAGGCCGTCACTAAGCCCAAGAGCCTGTAAGAATGAAGCGATACGATTAATTAAACCTAGTTTCCTTTTCAGCATTGTTGAAAAAAGTGACGTATGCCTAACCTAAAAACAAAATCTTAAAGAGCCCCGTTTTTTTTTTTTTGAGATGTCAAGAATTTACTGACTAATTTATTAAATATAAATGTTTCTAAGCATTTAAATAAAAAATGTTAAATTTGTACTATTACAACTTTTTCCCAGAATTCAAATATGTCAATAAATCAAATTTGAAAAAACCATCGGAGTTTCCCTTTAAGAGACAATTGAGTTGGGCTAAAAACTCTCGAGAGCTAGAACATTTATTACATCATAAATATGAAAAGACCACGCAAGACGTGGTTCTATAGAACCATAGCGTTTTTGTTAATGTGGCTGAGTAATAAAGCGCCTAGTATCTGAACCTAGTGATCTAAAGCTTTAATCTCGACACAAAAACTGGCACTTTTAGGAATTTCGGATTTTTAAGGACGCCC
This sequence comes from Biomphalaria pfeifferi, assembly GCA_030265305.1. Lineage (NCBI taxonomy): Eukaryota > Metazoa > Mollusca > Gastropoda > Planorbidae > Biomphalaria > Biomphalaria pfeifferi. The sequence goes on from JASAOG010000209.1 coordinate 148,259, forward strand.
CAAGTCGACCCAATTCTAATGGCTAACTAAAAGTAAAAAGGTGGAATGTTCGTTGCGCTGGCCACATGACACCTTCCTTAACCGTTGGCAACATAAGTCGATGACTTTTTCATACTCTGGTATCTGGGTAAAACTTTGCTTTGCATTTATATACTTTAGTTAGTAAAGGTAGAATTAGTCACGTGACGCACGGAAATGTGACGTTTCACAACAAGCGCACGTACTTGACTGCTAGTTATAGTGAACGAGGTATTTGATGGACTATGACTCTGACTATCCCTCACTTGTAAGTAAACACAGGTGTACTCAATTGTTTGGGAGGATGTGTGGATTTTGTGTACAAAGTACTGTGATGCTTAAGCAGACAATCAAAGCTGGTGATTTGTACAGCCAATAGAGCCAATATCACACGGCCACCAATCCCTTCTTGAAATAGTAATTGAAATGCATAACACGAGCTATTCATACACTCAGCCAGTCCAGGGGTACCTTAAAGTGATATTTCGGTTAATATCGAATTGAGGCGAATAAGAGATGTATTTATGGATTTAGTCCCCTTAAAACGTTTTGACACGTTTTTTCTCCCACTTCCCAGTCTAGGATCAAGTTGAAGTTTTTGCAGAATTATTCAAAGCCGATGACAATACACTAATCAATTCAAGCTTTAACCACTTAGTTTATTTTAATTTTTGTTTTATATTGCATAAAGGGAGCTAAACACTGCCATTTTCAGACAAAATGACATTAATTGGCGTTTCTTTCCCTTAGATAAGCTTTGTTTTTTAAAAGTAATCTTTTTCTATTGCTGTTTTTTTTATTATTTATTTATTCATGATTTGTAAAGGACAATAAACAATTAAGCAAAGGTTCAACTCATTTCTTTGGCTGATGGCTAACGAGGGGATCATTTGGCCAGCACAAAGACCGGCCACCTTTAATTTCAACAACTACTATCCAGGGCTCATCGGGGTTGGGTGGACTCAGGAGCGTCTTTAAAATCCCAAAATAAAAATGCTAGTCGACACCGAGATTCGTACCTAAGACCCATCGTTTCGAAAGTCAAGTGTTTTATCACTCAGCCACTACTTGCGATTATTTATTTATGCATTTCATAAAATACTTCTTTTAGAATTGTGGTGGTGTATCTACGTTGAATATAATTCCTTGCATATTGTAAGCCCAACAAAATGTAATTATTTCGCTTTCGCTTATTTCCCTAGAAAAAGTTTTTGACCCAGCCTGACGATATGAAATAATTTCTCTTATTTTGTCAGAAACGTCTTTGGCCCAGCCCCACAAAGTGGATGAAATGTGCACTGGGCTGGACCACGTCGACGTTCAACTGGCTATTCCAAAGTTCAAGACTGAAACGTCCCTTGACCTAATTCCTGCATTGAAAGCGCTGGGCATTGAGGATGCTTTTGAACCAGGTGTTGCCAACTTTAGTGGAATCACGCCAACAGGTATTTCAGTCTGTCACAATATAATATAACATTTAATAATGTGATATAATATACAAAAATATAATACTAATTAATCTAATATTTAATAATACAATATTTAATACAATAATATAATATTTAATACAATACTATACTTACTATACTATACTGTACTATACTTTACTATACTATACTATAGTGTACTATACAATACTATGCCAAACTATATTATACTATAGTTTACTATATTGTACTATACTACATTATAATAAAATATATAAGGTAAGATAGCTAGTTGTTTGTGAGCCTTCTAATTGAATTATGTTTTTTTTTTTTTACACTGAAGTGACTTGTCATGTGTTATGCGCTTTGGACTGCCGGGATGATGTTCCCGACCTTCTAGCTTCCATTCACTGACGTCCTGTGTGACGTTTCAGCTAAGACGTAATAATCCTTAGCTCTGACGAAACGTCTTAATAAAAACGAACAGTTGAATAAGATTATTGAGTGTAACGAAATTCATTGTTGACTTTCTTAATCTTCAGGTCCTGTGTATCTGAGCCAGGTCGTCCACAAAGCGGTCATTGATGTCCAAGAAACCGGAACCGTGGCAGCGGCCGTTACAGTCGCTAAGGTGACTATAACGTCCGAGCCCGTCAATCTACAACCGGAAGAGAAATTCATCGTTGACCATCCTTTCATCTACTTCCTGAGGGACAGGCAGACTGGACAGATACTTTTCCAGGGAAAGTTTTCAGGGTGAAGGTCTCTATGCCACAGTACAAACAATGATGTCTTTTCATGATGATGATGATAAGATGTTATGATAATGATGATGTGATGAAGAATAAATTTTGAAACTACTAGAAATAACAAGTTGGAATATTGTTGAACTTTTAGTGGGTTTTTTTTTTTCAGTGAATCTACCAAACTTTAAAAGGTGCCTGGTTTTGGATGAAGAAGTATATATATATAGATATATAGTTCGTCCATTGTGGTTTGATGATGACTACTTTTGTCATCCAGGGAAGCTGAGGGCTTTGCACTGGGGTTTTGTGCCTCTTCATGTGGCTGGTGAGACCTATGTGAGCCCGTAATGTTCGGCTGCACACTGGGCAAGTTATTCCAGCTGGAGCTAGTGTCATTGGTCTTGCTTTTCCTCTGCCAGCGCTGTTCTCTTTTCCTCAGCGATTTGTGCACCAGATTTCACAGCGCTACGCCATGATGTTCTGTCATGTGCGTCAGTCTCCCAGGTCAATGCTGAAGGCTTTCAGAGAATCTTTTAGAGTGTCGTTGAAGTGTTTTCTATGTCCTTGAAGTGTTTTCTATGTCCACCTTATGGCGAAGAAGTAAAAAAAAGGTGAAAGGCAACATTACCGGAGACAATAATTATGCTGTATAGTTTTACCTTATCTTGCATTATCTTATAAATTTGACACACTTTAAATTAGTCTAAATATCCATGAGGCAATTAAAGATTTTATGTATCATTTTTTGAAGTTTAAATGATACTAAAAGAATGAACAGCCTCATTTCAGATTATTGGATAAATCTTAATCATTAGACATAAAGTGAACGCGCGGTGGTTGAGCGGAAAAGAGCTTTGCTTCCAAACCGGGGATCCCGGGTTCGAATCCTAGTGAAGAGGATTTTTAATTTCGGGATCTTTAGGCGCCTCTGAGTCCACCCAGATTTAATGGGTACCTGACGTTAGTTAGAGAAAAGCAAAGGCGGTTGGTCGTTATGCTGGCCTCATGACACAGAAAAGATGACCGTTACATCGTCTGACCTATAGACCATTAGGCCTGAAAGGGGAGCGTCAGTTTTTATTCTTTTCTTTTTAGACATTTAAGTTTAGTTAACAAAGCGCTTTGTTAACTTAAGTCTAACGTTATCTCAATCTGTACGTGTCGTATAGATTTAGCTGTGTGGACTACTACTAACAAGTGACCTTTGGGCAAGCAGTTTTCTTAAGATAAGCTGCTCGAATCTGTGACGGAATACAATAACAATCAGAAAGTTTTGTCTTTACAGACTCACAATCTGCATCTCAATCAATGACTTATAGAAACCATCTTAAATTCTAGATCAAGAGAGTTGACATCAATTTTGATAATTCATTATATAATGTCGAATTTTAACATCTTCGAACCCAAGCGTACTTAGCCTCTCGGCCACACATCCAACTAATCACTGTCAATGTTAGCCAGCAGTCATCAAAAGAGGCTCAACCAATGGGCATCAGGAAACACGGGCCGAGCTATTTACAGAGAAATTAGAGTGCAAACAAACTGCACAGTATCAATGCCCCCCTTTCGCAAAGAGCAGTCTACAATCTTCCAACTTGGAACACATCTTTAAATGATCATCTAATTAAAATAAACCCCACACACCTACCTCATACATCTACCCCACTTTAATGACGACCTTGCAATATAGCCTTAGAATTTAAGTCTGCGCTACATGACAGTGGTCAGCAGGTCATCGTGGTGCCTGGTTACCGTAGTGTAAATGTGTAAAGGGGCTAATTAAGACCCGCCAAAATTGATTGCCTTATTAAAACTTTCATACAGATGAAAAACATAATTTCTATTAGCACAGAGAGATACCTAGCCTGTCTATGAAATTAGAGTAAAAAGTATTATTACATACCAACAGAGCATTTTTCAGATGCTTTATAAACAGCATCAACATATTTGTCATAGGCAGAGCGTGGTGAGCGCCTTAAGCTCAAGGCTCCCATTTCATCTGTTGGAGGACCTGTGGGTCGTTCACGTCCTCCTCCTCTTTGAACACCACGACCACCACCAACATAGGTAGGCACAGCCTGGGGTTCTGGGTGTCCCTGCATAATAGGAGGAGCCTGGACTGCTGATGGAGGCTCAATTGGTGCCGCAGGTCTAGTAGCAGCTCTTCCTCTACCTCGAGCAACAGGTGCTGTCTGATTTGTAATATAAAAAATACATTCAGAAGCTTAAGTAATGGTAGCTAAAAAAAAAAAGCCACTAACATTAAATTCTTCAGAAAGGACAATTATTCAGAAATTAAACTAAGATTTTTGGAGAAATGTTTTTGATGAAACTATTACATCAACAATTCAAAACAATATAGACATCATATTTTACCTGTTGCTGGACAGCCTGGACTCCAGGAGGTAGATTTGTTTGAGGTTCTTTAGGTTTTCCCCGTCCTCCACGCCCCCTAGCTCGGCCACCTTCAGACTTCTTTAGTTGGCTACAAAAATGAATTTTTAAAAAAATTGAAATCAGCTACTGACACAAAGTTCAGCTTCACAAATTTTTAACCCAATATGATTTACGTCTCTCATATTAATGACAGTGATGGTAACAGACTAATAAATTTTTTTTAGGAAATTGTCAGCTTCTGCTATTGTGAACTAGTGACCCAAATAAGAAGATGGCTGAATACTTATAAAATATACAGACTTTGGTTAAATTGATTATTTTCTTTAAATATGATGTTACACACCATTATGCTTTACTGCACTCATACACAATATGAATGCTAGACACATTTATTTGTATATTCAAACAACTAGATCTGAATAAATAGATTTAAAAAAAACAACTTTAAGAGTAGATCTAGGAGAAGATCAAGTCTAATAATAAATACTTCCCACTGTTCAGAGCTGAGGTTATCATTTTTTTTTCATGTACACTAAGTCCTGTCTAGGGTTATGTCTGCCCAGTAGTTAACATTGATGTCTACTGTTTTAAGCTCCCATTTGATTACATCTACGTATCAGGTAACGATAGAGGATGACTTTGAGTGGACATGACAAAGTCAATGCATGTGGTGGATGTAGCGCCTAAACTAAGTAGTGTTGCTCAGAAGTGCCTACCCCGGGACCCATGGTATGAACCCAGGAGCATTGATAAGTCCGAATGACCATCCAGCGTGGATGCCAGACAACCACCTTGAGCCATACTGCACGCAATATTCTGTTAGTTTCCTACTTATGCATAAGATGTAAATACAATAATTACAAATAAGAGAAACTTAGTTAATTGAAGTGTCATAATTAAATTTCCAATGTTTGAAATCAAGTTCAATCTAAATCTATATAATGAGTTCAATTGCCTTTTAACTAGATCTAATGGTTAAAAAAACAAATCTACATTTACTTTCTAGAACATGTTACAGAAAATTGATTCTAGATCTACTAGAAATTATATAATTTATTATGTAGCCAGTAGATCTAGATGCTCTTGATCCAGAATGGACAAGAATAACATTTAAGTAGACAAAAAGTCTTAACTAGTTACTAGATCTCGAGTAGACCTAGAATTGATAAACATAATCTAGATTTTAACAAGTCAATCTCAATTTGTGGACCTCAGAGCAAAAGCCACATTGGGATTCTGAGTAGACAAGTGTTTGGCTACAAACGTAGCAGTAGAATATGGATCTAACAAGTTGTCGTTTTATTTGACTCTAATAAGGAAACATGTTGGTCAATCTGTTTCTCATTTTAATATTAAAAACCTAAGAATGTATTACAGAACTTTTGATAAAATCTTGCACCAGGTGGGTGGGGCGATACATGCAATCGCCCTCTGTTCATCGGGCAAACCAATACTTTTTTTCTTTTTGTATTTTAGTTTAAGATTAAGATTAAATTATGTATTAACTATGCTTTTGTCGTTCATGATGCTGGTGTATCGCTAAAGAGTCTTATCACATAATAACACATAACAAAGCAGCGAGAGCCTACCTTGTGACACCAATCCAGTGACGCCGCTGTTGCGGTTATTAAGAAAAAAATAATATTTAAGAAATAGGTTATTGAGGGGGTTTTATTAAATTATTTGAACTATTTCTTTTCGCGGGGGGGGGGGGGGGGTTGTACACCTAAACCCCACCCCAACCCTCGCTACGGCCTTGCTACAAGCAAAAGTTTTCATTTCAAAAAATGGATTAAAGACGATTAGATATTTTGATAGCTCCATTCTTACTATATTGAAATTTACGCATTCCGCATTCGCTTTACTTATAGCATTATTATTTCGTTTAATGTACCTTATTCACCAATCGTAAACAAACAACATTTTGCCACGTGGTCCTCTATATCTTCTATACAAACTACGCAATCCATAAAGACTGTCACGTGATATGTAATTTTCATTATTTTATCAATATTTTCACGTGGCTAAATGTTGTTTGTTTACGATTGGTAAATGAGGTCCATTGTTTCCAAAACACTCTCAGTGACTATATCGACCAAGATACGCGAATGAAGACACGCGGGCTGCAAGTAATATATGTCTAGTCTTTATATAAAGATTCTATTAAATCTATATTTATTATTTTTATAGACTAAATCTAGTTCAAGATTATATATATTTAGTTCTACTAGTAAATACCTTAAAGTAATAAACCTGTCTAGTGTAAGGATATTTTTTTCGATAATATAGATTGTAGATTTATAGATTCTAATAACTATTTATAAAATCTAGTGACTAGAGCTAATTATTTGTTGAAAACAAAAATTCCATACGTCGCTTAAGACGCCGGATGTGATTCTTTTTAAAAGTAGCTAGCCTATATATTTAGTTTTCTAGCTACTAAAGGGCTGTAAGTCTGGTAGGTGCACACTAACTGTGATCTGTTCAGGAGTGCATCGGATGTAGCTCTGAACGGATTGGATATCCAAGCAGATTGCATTAACCAGACTTACGGACTCTTTGCCAAAGCCATCTTAGGTGCTGCTCGAAAAGCTATCCCGAGATCCAACGGGGGCGCAAGTTTAGGCACTTTTGGTCTCCCGCTTTGGCACGCCTAATCCGACTGAGGCGGGCTGCACTTAAGCAGCAAAGTCGACGAAAAACCGATGAAACCAGGAGAGCTTACAACAAGCTTACGGCGGAGGTAAAGGAAGCCATCGCGGAGTTCAAGCGCACTTAGCCTCTCGACCACTAATTCTGTATTTCCAAAGTATTACAATATTATAAAACACAAGACACCGACAATGTTACAATCCTCCGAGACAGCAAGGCAAGCGTTATTCATTAATTGTTCATTATTTCTTGTCAATTAGATTTCCTGCCCTAGGTTCACTTGCAGACAACTAACAATAATTTAATGTCATACAAATTTCGAGAAATCCACTTAAAGCAACATGCATGAGCGAAATTTTACATATGTCAACATCTGACCTGAATTGAACATTCATAGTATAAAAAATGTAACTTTTTCATTTTAATTCTATCTAACGTAGACAGTGTATTTTTTGGTTGTAAGAAGCATGAATAAATATGAACATCCGATTGCCTGCCCAATGTTCACATGCAGACAATTAACAACAATTTAATGTCATACAAATTTCGAGAAATCCACTCAAAGCAAAATTTATGCATGATTGAATTTTTACATACGTTAACATCTGACCTGAATAGAAACCCTCTAGTATAAAAAAAAGTAACTTTTTCATTTTAATTCTATCTAACTTAGACAGAGTATTTTTTGGTTGTAAGAATCATGAATAAATGTGAACATCCGATTGGAGCTAATTCATTCCAATATGTAAATGAGAGACATATTCTATTACCCGCAGGTGCCAGGTGCGTGAAATCGGATTGGGAAGCCTTAGTATTATACTTTAAGAAATATTTGGTCGACGGGAGATCTATGTAAGGTAAAATTAAGTGGACACCGTACAAATATAATGAACCACTTATAACCTTATAACTTTTTGTTTAGCTTGTCCAACTTAGTGAGTATCAGTAAGGTGAAGCACCATGGGAAATGAGTCGTTCCTATTTACCCGTGTTCTTTTGAATAAAAAGTCATTAAAATCAATGCAATATTGACGTATAACTTATTGTCTGGTTTGTAAAAATGTTTCACATGTTTCGAATGTTCCTTCAGAGTTGAAGTAAATTTACTTCTTAGTCCAAACCTCCCGCAGGATGACGGGGATGGCAGCGGGCAGGGTATGAACCCAGGAGCATCGAAACGGCCAGACGATAGTCCAGCGCGCACACCGCACGACCAGGCATCCATCTTGGTTTCGTCTTCACGCTTGTCATGGAAGAAAAGTTTATTGGTTTGTTTTTCATAGAGAAACTTCGAGACATTTCAAAGATTTCGTTTTGCTCTATCCGAACGACAGTCCAGCGCGCATACCGCACAAACAAGCAGCCACCCTGTTTGATATCAACAAGTAAAGTTTAACTATAAAAAGTCTTTTTTTTTTTGTTGTTTTCAATAAAAACAAAAAAGGAATGTATATAGCCTAAATATAAAACAAGCAAAAATACAAAAAAATCCTACTTTTTAATATTTTTTTTTATTTAATCTAAGGGGAAGAACTCCGCACTTCAAACTATATATATCCATAATGTCGAAGTTATTTCCTTTATTCGATATCATAAAATAATTAATTACCAATAATTAAATGACTATTTTAATTGATTCATGTTTTGTTAGGTACAATAAATAACTGTTTAAAGGTTTAACTTGATACAAGAATGGGTATGGGAGAAATAACGTCTTCAAATATCTAAGAAGACCAAACCAAGTGCGTAGCCGGGGTTGAACCCCCCCCCCCCTCCCCAATGAAATCCTGCGGTGGGGATGGGGGGTTGGAATTCAGTGACTGATTTTTTGCTTTGATTTTGCTTATTTTAGGAGAGATTTTAATACTTAACCATCAGTTGCCCCAGCGCAGCCCAGGGGTTTTTTGAGTTTAAAACCCCCTACCAGGGGTTATGCAGTTCAGGGGCGGACTGGGTATCAAAATCGGCCCGGGCATTACCATATGAACCGGCCCACAAATGAATGGCATGTCATTTCATGGGCGTAGCCAGGATTTTTCGGTGGGGGGGGGGGGGGGTTCTACCCCCTCTGCAATGTATGTATGTAATCTTCATTACATTCTGACCTTTCATTCTTTCAGGCATTTTTTTAAGCCTAGAAGAGGTTCTACTTTTAATTAGTGGAAAGACAGTACACCAGACCTGCCAGCTGAGTTTTTTTCAAGATTTCGGCTGGCTGACATAATTTTTCGGCTGATATCTGGATTAGCCGGATTTCTCCGTGAATTGGCAATTGTGGCTGATTTCCGGCTGATTAGAAAAATATTCGGCTAGTTCGGCTTATGCCTTGCCAATAATAAAGTAATAAAACTCCATGAATAAAAGACTTCAGAAAAAACTTTATTTCAAATATATACAAAAAAAACACTTTTATATTCTCATAATTTACATTATTTAGAGTGCATGAAAATGCAGTCCATATTTTAAGTTAACCACTCAATATATTAGTTTGTAATTGTCATGGATGAAACAAACACGATGTAGCTTATCAGCTGTTAGACTTGATCGTTTGCTGTTTATTATCAAACCGGTAACCGAAAACATGCACTCAACTGGAACAGATGATGCTGATGATAATAGGTGAAGTCGAGCTAGTTGAGTAAGATATGGATACAAGAATGATGCAGCACTGCTACGCCAGAAATCGAGAACATCATGAAACTGAACAATAGGTGCCGTCAAATAGTTTGCTATTTCCACTGCTACCTGAAAAAAAGTTCAAAAAATCAAAATACAATTTTACTAACTGTTTGGTTATAAAACATTTCATTACAGTACACAGTAAATGTAATATTTATCTTGTTCAGTTAATAGATAACAGTAAACAATTATTGGAATAAAAACCTATACTAAAATGTCACTAAAGGTTCTTAAATAGCCTAATATTAAAACTACTGCTTGAATTTAAAAAATACAAATAAAATAATATAAAATACCTTATTGGTACAATCGTTGGGTGACTGTTCAATTTTCAATTCATTCATCAGCTCCATTCGCAACCTCTTACATCTGCTTTCTTCGGAAACATCTTCACTGACTAGTTGCGAATGTGATACATCAGCTTCAGACACGATGAATCCAAGGGTCATAGCTGACTCTATGGCTTTCTCCAGAAGTGTGGTTGCTTCTGGCCGTGGAATCAATGATTTTAAATCTGGATCAAGCAGCTGATGCAGCTTGATGTTATCATTGACAGGAAATCGATGGTCAAGTTGGTTGAGTACTGACTGCTTGATCATTTGCATCTTGTCATCTTAACACTTGACGCTGTGCAGATCTTTTTGATATGCATTTTCATCAGTGGAATTGCTGATAAGGTTGGCATTGAGCAGCTAAAGAGATCAGTTAGATTTTGGAAGGGTTTTAAAAAGGGTAACAAGTTCACCTAAAAAATCAATTTCATCTTCATGGAGGCATAGGTCAACGCGCCCAATACGCTTGAGAGTATTTTGGACCTCCCTTTTCAAATTAAGTATTGACTGAATCATCATCATCAGTGTTGAATTCCAACGTGTTGCACATGATCCCTTCAATGACTTATGATTGTGTGTATGCATACTGTTAACATCAGTGGAGTCAATGCTGCTTTCCGAGGTATCCACTATTGATACACTGAATTGATCATCCACATGAAGCAATTCACACACTGATGACATGCCTTAATGTTTTAATAATTTCTTTATCCTCTGTAAACGCTGTCTCATCTTCCATAATTGCAGTTTTGAAATGAAGTGCAGTTATGATGTTGCGGCACTTTTGTAATATATGCAGTACATCTTCATTTCTATTAATGATATCAGTAGTAAGCAAATGGTGCAATGCATGTGCTGTACAGTGCTGATAGGAATCAACCTTTAAAAGTTTTGAAGTCTTGATCATATTTGCAGCACCATCATGGCAGCTAGTTATGAAAAGCTTTTTGGGTTCAACACCAAAGCTTTTCAGAACAGAGCTGATATGATCAGCAAGGTCGTGTGCAGCATGAGTAGGCAAAGCATGACAGCCAAGTGTGACAATTTTATATGTCCAATCGTGGTCTAAAAAGGAAGCCCGGATGCCAATGTAATTGATAGCCGATATCGATCCGTCCATCCATCAAAGAGCAAACAAAGTGAATTGACTTTAGTCATTTTAGTTTTGACAGCTGCTCTGATAGCTTGATAAACGTCATCTAGGGCTATTCCAGCAAGTGTTACAGGTGCAGGTATGTTGAGAGATGGGCAATTAATTTTGAAAAGCTCAACAAAACCTTCTTTAGCTACATTTTCAAAGGCGAGTAAGTCTCTACAAAACCAGAGGACAATATATCTTGTCACTTCATGGCTTGACATTGACTGGCGCCTTTTCCATACTTACTTAAATATCCCATAATTTTGTTTGATTTTTCCTTACTTTGTACTGCTACATCATGCTTGACACTCACATGAAGATTCATATTGCAACTGGATGTTGTTGCAGCGAAATTCGTAACTTTTGAAATGTGACCCTTGTCACCCAGTGACTTCTGAGTAGTCAGGCACAGCTGACAATAGACCCGATCTTCGTCAACATTTCTCCCATCAGCAGAGAACAGGCCACCAAAATATCTCCAGCATTGGGCCTTGGAATTTCCATGTTGGCTAGGCGGTTTAGATTTTACATGTAATTTGGTAACAAACTGCCTCTCTTCTCGGTTTAGATGACATCTACTCACATTTGAGTTCACCTAAAATCATCATGTAGAATTGTTACATAGAAATGATATGACATACAAATCATTATTTATAGATTTAGCTAGTATAGTTCATTGCAACAGTTAATTTAGGCTTAATTAGGCATAAGACCATTTATTTTAAACACAGGCTTACCTTTTTACTAGTAGAACTAGAAGATCGCTGAGTCATTTATTTTATAAAACAGATTATTGATAATAAATCGTGTTATTGACAAAAAAAACGGTAACTTAAATTAATTGAATTATTTTTTTTAATTGTATTTTAACTGGGGTTTAATAAAATTAGAATTGTAATTTGACATTAGACAAGAACTCTTTATCAAACTTCCGGCGACCTTTATTTAAAAATGCAATCGATTTTAAATCGGAATGCCAAGAAAAAAATGAAAAAAAGACAAAACTTTACGGCGCATCATTCATTTTCGGCGAATTTTCGACGGACAAAATATTGCGGCTCATACGGCCCGCCACATTTTTTTCGGCGGATTTTAGGCGGACAAAAATTTGGCGGCGAATTCGGCGCGCGGCGCCGGCTGAGGGGTCTACAGTACACACCACCAAGGACAGCTAGGGAGTCTGGGGGAGCGCTGTGAGACATCTGAGGATCCTCCAACAACGAACATATTGTTTATGATTCACTTTCACCCCTTGCCCTTTTTTCTCAGGTATATGAACTTCAGTTTACAAATATAACTCTTCCACCTCCATTATTTAACTGCCCTTCTAACGAGGTGATGGCGGCGCGGTGGCTGAGGGGTTAAGCGCTTCCGAGTCTTGGGTCCTGGGTTCGAATCTCGGTGAAGACTAGGATTTTGAATTTTAGTTTTTTTGGGACTCCCCTGGGTCCACCCAACTTTAACGGATACCTGACTTTAGTAGTTAACCTTTATCAAAGAAAGTGATGACCTTAACATCATCTGGCCTTATAGATCGCAAGGTCTGAAAGAGAACTTTACTCTACTCCCATATACTGCTTTCTCAATAACTTGGAAACCTAGTTTGACTTCATCTTCAAGCTGGCTACATACACACACACAACAGAACATGTCCACGTTTTTTTTAATAACCTTACGTTCAGTAAAACAAATGCTGTCAAGAAAATCTCAAATTTAGCAAAGCCTCTTTGTATATCAACTTAAGTCAGTAACTTTGTCGTCTTGGCATTTGTGTTACCTATGACGTTAAGCCTGATCATTCCTAAATGCTGTCTTCATAACGTTGGTGAATTTCTAGTGCTTGCGAGAAGACATCAATAAGTTTACTACATTTTTTTTTACATAGCTATTATTACGTATTTTCTGCTACTTCTTTTTGTATACTTTTTAGATTCTCTTGCATTTTGACTCCAATCAACACATTTCTACACTGTTCAAAATAATAATTGTAACTTGTTAAGGACTTCGTAGCGAAGCCAACTCGAGATCATGTGACAACTCCATTAGACAAATAAGAATTTGAATGTGGCTGGACATGCCATCCTATAGGACTAGGAACGTATTGCTTGTTGGTCCCTTTATAGATTCATTCGAATAGATTCCCACTAACACCAATCTCTATGAGAAATAGATGCCTTAAGCTTCTTGCGTATAGTTTAGTTTAGCGACGTCTACTAGAAGCGCTATATACGGATGAAGGATATTTACAACAATGCTTTACATTAGTATTAGTGTACAAGATATGTACAACAATGCTTTACATTAGTATTAGTGTACAAGATATGTACAACAATGCTTTACATTAGTATTAGTGTACAAGATATGTACAACAATGCTTTACATTAGTATTAGTGTACAAGATATTTACAACAATGCTTTACATTAGTATTAGTGTACAAGATATTTACAATCATGACGCTCAAAGTGTGATCTTTAAAGAGAATAATATAAATCTTAAAACAATTTACTGGCATTCATACGGCCCTTTGGGTGGCCTTACCGGCCCAATGGGGTACCGGCCCACCGGGCATTTGCCCGAATGCCCATATAGCCAGTCCGCCCCTGATGCAGTTATATCCCAATCTTCTATAAAATAAAACAAACAAAAAATAACGTAAACGACGATTCCCAAATTCCAAGAGCGTAGCTAAAGGGGAGGGGGGGGGGGGGGCTCCGAAATTTATGATAAAACCCTCTCTTCAATATAAGACTATTCATAGATCAGAGTTCAGATTCTATGAGCGTAGCCAAAGGAGCGGATTTTGAAGCTAAAAAATACCTCTTCAATTAAAAACAAAGCAAAATACACACTTATAATTCTTTTGATCGTAGCCAAAGAGGCTTTCAGTTTAAACCCCCCTTCAGCGGGGTTTGAAGCTAAAAAATACCTTTGAGTTTAAACCCCCCCCCCTTCTCCATGTTTTTTTTTTTTAAAGTTTAAAATCCACCCAGATGGATTTGAGTTTAAAATCCCACTACAGAGAGTTTTGAGGATGAAACCTTTCTCCCTCAATATTATTCTAAAGCAAAACTAAATTAACCAAACTCTATGAGCGTAGCTAAGGGGGTTTTGAATTTGTTTCACATTTCCATTTGCGACAAGATCCATCTTTTCCTCCTTCTTTTTCTTCTTCTATATTACAGCCCTTACTTCATGTGTCAATCTAGTCATGCATGTAATCAATGACTTAAACTCTGCCAAGTCGTTGGTTTTCCTAGCTGATTCAGACAACCCATTCCATTCTCATCTAGAATCAAAAACGAGATTTTCTTGTGAAAGGCTCAAATTTTCTTTTGCATTACAAAATATGTCTATTTCTAGCCAAAGACGAGACCCTAATATAAGTAAAGAGTTTGTCGGAATGGGCGCCCGTGCTTACAAAAGCTGGCTTGATGTCTTGCACGCAGTATTATAGGTGATATAGGTATCATTAGCAATATTGATTCGTAGAAAATAAACGAACTCACGAGTTCGCATGCCTTGAAGTACCACCAGCACGAGCGGTATGCGTAAACTGCCACACTAGTTTGGAAACCGTGGTAAACTTTGCAGCGGACCTGGCTCTTAAAATACTTTCTCACACACAGCAGCAGATGCAGGACAAATAAGGATCGTTGAGGACAATACAGCTAGAATGGGTCTTACCATAAAAAGAGAGAAGAGCAAGGTGTTCAAGATAAAGGTGTGCAACAACACACCCATTACAGTCCAAGGTGAGGCGCTGAAAGAGGTGGAAAGCTTCACCTATCTCGGCAGTATCCTAGACCACCACGGAAGAACAGATACAGATGTCAGAACCCGCATTTGTAAAGCTCGAGCAGCCTTTCATCAGCTGAAGAACACCAGGGGATCAAACAAACTGGTCATGACAAGACAACCTGGAATCGAAAGTGTTTGTGTGTGTTGAGTGGTCAGGCGAGAAAATACACACTGCCGTGGTTAGTCATGCATGTAAATCTACTTTCAACATGCATTTTTTTCTTTGCTTACAAGATCTAGATCTAACTGCATAGACGAAGATATATTTTTCTTTTATGAGAATGTATACTTTAGTGTATGGTCTCCCATTATACAAAAAGTCAATAGATGAAATGAATAGGTTAGTGTGACGTCACATAGAAGCCCGGTGAAAATCTGATCATTTTGAATGCGCAGGAAAATTACACCAGGAATACATCAATTACTAAGTTGCAAATTTTAAAAAAAAGAATATATATATAAATACACATTCATTATCAAAACACATACATTTATATATTATATAAAATAAATCTTTAAGCCTATATATATATTTTATATAGACTCTAGAATACTCTAGATCTAGCTAGATTTATTATCTAGATCTTAATATTAATATATCCTTATCTTATCTGTGATGATTGGTAATGACTGTTTCCTTTTAAGTTTGGTGTTGACTGATCTAGATCTGTGTTCAATTATATTATATTATATTAAGAGGTAAAATTAACTTGTGATTCATATAATTATTAATTTTGTTTCAGATTTCGTATTATGTATCAACATAGATTTTGATGATAGTAATGATGGTTTGTTGTTAAAGTCATCCTATAAATTCAAACCTGCAGAACCCAATGTTGTGAGAGAATCCCTCATCTTAACCCACCCGGCTGAAGTGTATAAACTGAGGGCCAGCTATGGACCCTTTGAAATGTATGAGGTAGGTTACAACAGATCCCAGCATATTTAATACCGCTTTTATAGTTTAATAAAAACTAAGGATATATTTGACTAGTTAATTGAAAATAATCTGAATATTATTACTATGTCTATTAGTTCATTATTGTTATTAAGAAACCAGCTCCTTCTTTTTAAGTAAATGGATTTAGAAAATCAATATATTGAATCATAATGAGATAATTGTTTGTACTTCTTTTTTTTTTTTCATGGGACAAAATACAATTATAAAACTTTGATTTTTATGTAGTAAGGCTATAAAAAGGCTTTGACTGTCAACTAATAATGATACTGTTACTTTTTTTTTCTAATCAGGTTGTGCCAAATGAAATACTTAACAGTTTAACCAAATCTGGAGACATATTTGAAACGTTTAGCGATGACATGCACAGACATGTCATGCATAATCTGGATGTCAGTGCCCATATTGTTTCACAAACAATAGTTCCGGCACAGCCGTAGATCCAGGTCCTGATAAATGTCCAGACTCTGTCCAGAAAGCAGAAGCAGGACATGATCTACCATTACTATGGCATCACACAGAGGTGGTGTGCACAGGTTTTTGTTTCCAGGGGGAGCGAGACGCACACAGCAGTATGCTTGCTTGATGGCGATCAGAGCGCTTGTGTAGCAAGCCTACCTGTTCCCGAGCACTGGTGGGACACCTCAAACCTGACCTTGTTTGAGCAGGACATAAGAGTGGAGTATGATCTCTCCAGAGTTGAGCAGAGCCAGGAATGTGCCAGCGTGTCCAACACCATTGTCCCCTCACGAGCGGAAGTACAGTCCGACAACCCAGACAAAAAATACCTTGCCAGTGTCCATCTGCTTCAGGAACAGGTTGTATATGCTGACCATAAAGATAAAGATCTAGTCTTTAGAGTACCTCAGATGGATCTTCAAGCAAATACAAGATTTGAAGTTCCAGTTTTCTTGGATAAGAATTCTGTCTTGAAAGAGTTTGCTATTCAGTAAGTTTTATTGCATTTAATTTGGCTCTTTTTTTTATTGAAGCACTGTAATAATTTTCTTTAGTTTTTTTTTTCTATTAATTAGGTAAAAATCTATATTTATATAAGATATAAATATTACTTTTAAAAATGTCTTTTTTCAAGTTTATAAATAACTATATCCTTATTATTGCTAAACATTGTTGGTTTTTTTTTTTTCAATAAAAAACTAATCTTAATTAAAACCCATTTAAATTTCTTAATTTAACATTTATTTATTTTTACCACTGGTATAATTTTGGTTTAAAACATGCAGGGTGGGTCATGTGATAATTGATCTCTAGGGACAAGTGCAGGACTAGTTAACACTGTCAATCAGATTCTTGTTTGGAAATATCAATGATTATGTGCTGCGTTCACCACCTTGTCTGTATTGTTGCTAGGAAGAGGTGTCGATTAGCTTTTCTGGGGTTCAAGTATTATTTTGCCATGTACTATGGACCATTGTCTTAGTGCTGCCATTATATTTAATAGACATTAATGCATCTAGCATTGTTTCAGCACTTAGCGCTGCACTATAAGTATTTTATTGCCGGTCTAATTTGTAATTATTGTATATTTGTTTCTTTTATTTTTTTATATATATATAAATGAATCACAGTATCTGTTATAAACCTACAAGAATATTTAAAAGTCAAACTCTGTACAAAAAATCTAAACAGAATGAGGGTAAGAGGGAATATAGTGGTGGAAGGAGCTGCACCTTCTAGAGACAGCCCATGGATTGTGTCTGTCAACTCCAGCAGCAAGGATGGATCTATCATTGTTGCTGTCTCCTACAAAGAAAATGGGAGAAATGCAAAAATTGTTAGGTGAGTCATTGGAAATCTGTAGATTTTGTTTGTCTCATTTTTACATTGATGACATCTAAGCTTATTTTTTTAAATTATACTTTTGATTGCGCAAAGGAAAATCTTTGATGATTTAATTTTTATGTATCTATGACTTTTAGTACTTCAAGTGTGTATGAAATTATGAGATACAAGTTCCGTACTTTGTCAATGACCAGTTCTTCATCTAGTGCCAGAATCATCTGGAGTGTTAATTATGAGAAGAATGGCCTATCTCGGAATCCGTACTTTGGCTCAGAAACCAGTCGCATTACTACAAATTTAATGTTAATGGCGGTAGAACAGAAAAAGTAATCGTTGTTATGAAAGTAAGTGTTGTTAGTTTTTTGTCTCAGGAATTTTTTTAATTAATGAAAAATTTTTCTCCAGAATTTTATTTGTTACCATTTTGATATTTATAATATATATTAGAAATAAAGAAAAATTTGTAGTGTTTGTACAAGCTTGTAAATTTATTTTTCTAACAGATATTAAAGATATTGTGACCCAACATTAGAGAAATATCACCAGTAGAACTAGGTATCTACTTTTATTTATATATTCACTGGTTATAATGCTTTTTCTCTATAATAGGAACGTAATTTGCTGAATACAGCCATTCTGACTGGTACTCCTGTTTCACATGACATGATGGTGTATTCTTTGTCTTCAATTAATACCTTGAAAGAAATTACAAAAGACTGTTCTTGTAGGTCAACTGACCCTGAAGCACTTCAGGTATCATATATTATGCTACATCAAAATTTAGCTATTGTTAAACTATGGTGTTTGTCGGTTCAATAGGGTGTTGAGATAACATTACAGTTTTGACCTATGTAGTTAACATTAACTAGGCTTAAAGCAACTCAAGTGCAGGGATTGTTATTTCTGTCATGGCAAAATGTTCTATCTTACACAAGTGTAAAACCCTAGCAATCAGGTTGAGAGAAAAAGAAAACTATAGTATAGTTTTTATCAAACCTATAACAATGCTGTTAAATTAAATTAATAAACCAAGAGTTAGTATATATACCAGTCTTTATTCACACAATAAAAAAACAACAACAAAAAAAAAAAATTAGAAACAGAGTAATTGAGATTAACTTCTTTTTTATATACAAAATAATCATTATCAACTTGGTTTAAAGTCACTTGGGTTATTCTCTCTTTCAGCAAACTCATTCTTGCGGTGTAGTATTCATGGATGGCAGTGAAACTCGTGGAGCCAAAAATGTGACTTTGTTGGTCAGGACTGGAGATCATGTTTCACAAATTGGGGTGCGAGTGTGGATTCCAGAGCCTCGCCTAGACATCCAACTTTCAGATTCTAAGCTAAGCCAAATTCGAGGATGGAGAGTTCCCTACACACAGCCTAAGTAAGTAAGGAATAGATTGTAAAACTTTGATACTTATCAAAAGAGCTGTGGAATCTCTTCCAACATTTTGCCACTTTTAGCTCAAGGGTTGGCTAGATCGAAAATGCCGCAGACATTTCTTCTGACTGTTAATGTGTGATGCAGAATAACATAGTAATGAATCAACATATAATTTTTTGCCTAAGAACTAGCACACAAAAACATGTGTTCCAGAAGCTGACAATTGCCCTTGTCACCAGTGAATGTTGATCATGGCCTTCAAAGATGCATACTCAAATAGGACACTGGCCAAATACTCTTATAGAAGAAAAACTATATGGACTGCTAACTGATCTGGAAACTACTGCCCAGTTAATCTCAAACTAGTCATCTGAACTTTCTAACATAATAATGAGAATGCAGAAGAAGAATCCAATGAATATGTGACAGTGATTCAAAGCTCATTAACATGCACACATGCCTTAACTTAAAGCACCATGTTTATATTAATAATTATTTCCTTCATTAAATGAATGTAATAAATTATTGTAGTGGTGGCTTTGGATTCTTATTCATTAGTTTATTATGTAGGCGTTGAATTATGTGAAGGTTGATGCTGCTTTGGGTTTTTATGTGTTATTGTCCTCCCTGCAATACTACTGAACTATAACTCAACCAACAAAGTCTAATATCAGCAGATGAATATTTATTATATATAATATATCAGTATATACATGACCATGTTGCATCTAAAACATATCTCTCACAACTATCATTTCACAAATTAATACATATAATATTGACACTATAACTTCACTTTGTAGTATCTTCAGATCTTTTTCAGAATAATGTTCACAGAGTTTTATAATTATATCTTTGAGTTTCACAGAATATGGGGTATGGAATATTAGGGGTATGGAAATTGGAATATTAGAGGTATGGGATATGGAATATTAGGGGTATGAGATATGGAATATTAGGGGTATGGGATATGGAATATTTGGGATATGTGATATTAGGGGTATGGGATATAAAATATAAAGGGGTATAGTATATGGAATATTAGGGGTATGGGATATAGAATATTTGGGATATGTGATATTAGGGGTATGGGATATAAAATATTAGGGTTATGGGTTATGGAATATTAGGGGTATGTGATATGGAATATTAGGGGTATGGAATATGAAATATTATGGGTATGGGAGATGAAATGATAAAAGGATGAAAGAATGAAACAATGAAAGGATGAAAAGATGAAAGGATGAAAAGACAAAAGGATGAAACGATGAAAGGATGAAACGGTGAAAGGATGAAATGATGAAAGTATGAAACGATGAAAGGATAAAATGGTGAAACGATGAAAGGATGAAATGATGAAAGGATGACAGGATGAAACGATGAAAGGATGAAATGACGAAAGGATGAAACTGTGAAATGATGAAACGGTGAAAGAATGAATCTATGAAAGGATGAAACGATGAAAGGATGAAATGATGAAAGGATGAAACGGTGAAAGGATGAAAGGGTGAAAGGACAAAAGGGTGGGACGATAAAACGATGAAAGGATGAAACGATGAATGGATGAAATGATGAAAGGATGAAACGATGAAAAGATAAAACGATAAAAGCGTGAAAGGATGAAACGATGAAAGGATGAAATATTTTGGATATGTGATATTAGGGGTATGGGATATGGAATATAAGGGGTTTGTGATATGGAATATTTGGGATATGGAATATTAGGGGTATGGGATATGGAATATTAGGGGTATGGGATATGGAATATTGGGGGTGTGGGATATGGAATATTAGGGGTATGGCATATGGAATATTAGGGGTATGGAATATTAGGGGTATGGGATATGGAATATTAGGGGTATAGGATATGGAATATTAAAGGTATGGGATTCGGAATATATGGGATATGGAATATTTGGTGGTATGGGATATGGAATGTTAGGGTAATGGGATATGGAATATATGGGATATGGATTATTATTGGTATGGGATATGGAATATTAGGAGTATGGAATATGAAATTTTAGAGATATGGAATATGAAATATTAGGGGTATGGGATATGGAATATTAGGGGTATGGAATATGGAATATTAGAGGTATGGGATATGGAATATTAGGGGTATGGGAGATGGAATATTAAAGTATGGGATATGGAATATTAGGGGTATGGGATATGGAATATGGAATATTTAGGGGTATGGTAAATGTAATATTAGAGGTATGGGATATGGAATATTTGGAATATTTGATATTAGGGGTATGGGATATAGAATATTAGGGGTATGTTATATGGAATATTAGGGATATAGAATATTAGGGGTATGTTATATGGAATATTAGGGATATGGGATATGGAATATTTGGGATATGTGATATTAGGGGTAAGGAATATGGAATATTAGGGGTATGTGATATGGAATATGTAATATTAGGGGTATGGCATATGGAATATTAGGGGTATGGAATATTAGGGGTATCGGGTATAGAATATTTAGGGGTATGGTATATGGAATATTAAGGGTATGGGATATGCAATATTTGGTATATGTGATATTAGGGGTATGGGATATGGAATATTTGGGATATGGAAAATGGAATTTTAGGGGTATGGGATATGGAATATTAGGGGTATGGGATATGGAATATTGGGGGTATGGGATATGGAATATTAGGGGTATGGCATATGGAATATTAGGGGTATGGAATATTAGGGGTATGGGAGATGGAATATTAAAGTATGGGATATGGAATATTAGGGGTATGGGATATGGAATATTAGGGGTATGGAATATGGAATATGAAATATTTAGGGGTATGGTATATGTAATATTAGAGGTATGGGATATGGAATATTTGGGATATGGAATATTAGGGGTATGGGATATGGAATATTAGGGGTATGGGATATGGAATATTAGGGGTATGGGATGTGGAATATAAGGGGTATGAGGTATGGAATATAAAGGTATGGAATATGGAATATTATGGGTATGGGAGATGAAATGATAAAAGGATGAAACGATGAAAGTATGAAACGATGAAAGGATAAAATGGTGAAATGATGAAAGGATGAAATGATGACAGGATGAAACGATGAAAGGATGAAATAACGAAAGGATGAAACGATGAAAGGATGAAACTGTGAAATGATGAAACGGTGAAAGAATGAAACTATGAAAGGATGAAACGGTGAAAGAATGAAACTATGAAAGGATGAAACGATGAAAGGATGAAATGATGAAAGGATGAAACGGTGAAAGGATGAAAGGGTGAAAGGATAAAAGGGTGGGACGAAAAAAACATGAAAGGATGAAACGATGAATGGATGAAATGATGAAAGGATGAAACGATGAAAAGATAAAACGATAAAAGGGTGAAAGGATGAAACGATGAAAGGATGAAATATTTTGGATATGTGATATTAGGGGTATGGGATATGGAATATAAGGGGTTTGTGATATGGAATATTTGGGATATAGAATATTAGGGGTATGAGGTATGGAATATTAGGGGTATAGGATATGGAATATTAGGGGTATGGAATATGGAATATTAGAGGTATGGGATATGGAATGGGATATGAGGTATGGAATATTAGGGGTATGGAATATGGAATATTAGGGGTTTGTGATATGGAATATTTGGGATATAGAATATTAGGGGTATGAGGTATGGAATATTAGGGGTATAGGATATGGAATATTAGGGGTATGGAATGTGGAATATTAGAGGTATGGGATATGGAATGGGATATGAGGTATGGAATATTAGGGGTATGGAATATGGAATATTAGGGGTATGGAATATGGAATATTAGGGATATGGGAGATGGAATATTAAAGTATGGGATATGGAATAATAGGGGTATGGGATAAGGAATATTATGGGTATGTGATATGGAATATTAGGGGTATGGGATATGGAATGTGGAATATTTAGGTGTATGAATGAAACAATGTTTCTGTCTGTGCCTTTCTCTGTCGTTGTCTCTGTCTGTCTCTGTCGTTGTCTCTGTCGTTGTCGCTATCTGTGTCTGTCTCTGTAATAGTCTCTGTCGTTGTCTCTGTCTGTCTCTGTCATTGTGGTTGTGTGTGTGTGGGGATGGATGAAACGATGAATGGATGAAACGATGAAAGGATGAAAAGATGACAAGATGAAACGATGATATGGAATATATAAGATATGGAATATTAGGGGTATGGGATATGGAATATTAGGGGTATGGGATATGGAATTTTAGGGGTATGGGATATGGAATATTTGGGATATGGTATATGGAATATTAGGGCTATGGGAGAATGAATATTAAAGTATGGGATATGGAATATTAAAGTATGGGATATAGAATATTAGGGGTATGGGATATGGAATATTAGGGGTTTGGGATATGGAATATTTGGGATATGTGATATTAGGGGTATGGAATATGGAATATTTGGGGTATGTGATATGGAATATTAGGGATATGGAATATTAGGGGTATGGGATATGGAATATTGGGGTTATGGGATATGGAATATTAGGGGTATGGGATATGGAATATTAGGGGTATGAAATATGGAATATGAGGGGCATCGAATATGGAATATTAGGGGTATAGGATATGGAATATTAGGGGTATGGAATATGGAATATTTAGGGGTATGGATGAAACAATGTCTCTGTCTGTTCCTGTCTCTTTCGTTATCTTTGTCTGTCTCTGTAATTGTCTCTGTCATTGTCTCTGTCGTTGTGGGTGTGTGTGTGTGGGGATGGATGAAACGATGAATGGATGAAACGATGAAAGGATGAAAAGATGAAAAAATGAAAAGATGAAAGGATGAAACGATGAAAGGATGAAAAGATGAAAGGATGAAACGATGAAAGGATGAAACGATGAAAGGATGAAAGAATGAAATGATGAAAGAATGAAACGATGAAAGGATGAAACGATGAAAGGATGAAAGAATGAAACGATGAAAGAATGAAACGATGAAAGAATGAAACGAAAGGATGAAACGATGAAAGAATGAAAAGATGAAAGGGTAAAACGATGAAAGGATGAAAAGATGAAAGAATGAAAAGATGAAAGAATGAAAAGATGAAAGAATGAAAAGATGAAAGAATGAAAAGATGAAAGAATGAAAAGATGAAAGGGTGAAACGATGAAAGAATGAAAAGATGAAAGAATGAAAAGATGAAAGAATGAAAAGATGAAAAGATGAAAGGATGAAACGATGAAAGAATGAAACGATGAAAGAATGAAACGATGAAACGATGAAAGGATGAAACGATAAAATGATGAAACGATGAAAGAATGAAAGGATGAAACGATGAAAGGATGAAAGGATGAAAGAATGAAAAGATGAAAGGATGAAAGGATGAAACGATGAAAGAATGAAAAGATGAAAGAATGAAAAGATGAAAGGATGAAAGGATGAAAGGATGAAAGAATGAAAAGATGAAAGAATGAAACGATGAAAGAATGAAAGGATGAAAGAATGAAACGATGAAAGGATGAAAGAATGAAAGGATGAAAGAATGAAAGGATGAAAGGATGAAACGATGAAAGGGTGAAAGGATGAAAGAATGAAAAGATGAAAGAATGAAACGATGAAAGAATGAAACGATAAAAGAATGAAAGAATGAAAAGATGAAAGATTGAAAGGATGAAAGAATGAAAAGATGAAAGAATGAAAGGATGAAAGAATGAAAAGATGAAAGAATGAAAGGATGAAAGAATGAAAGGATGAAACGATGAAAGGATGAAAGAATGAAAAGATGAAAGAATGAAAAGATAAAAGAATGAAAAGATGAAAGGGTGAAACGATGAAAGAATGAAACGATAAAAGGATGAAAGAATGAAACAATGAAAGAATGAAAAGATAAAAGAATGAAACGATGAAAGAATGAAACGATGAAAGAATGAAAAGATAAAAGAATGAAACGATGAAAGAATGAAACGATGAAAGAATGAAAAGATGAAAGAATGAAACGATGAAAGAATGAAAAGATGAAAGAATGAAAAGATGAAAGGGTGAAACGATGAAAGAATGAAAAGATGAAAGGGTGAAACAATGAAAGAGTGAAACGATGAAAGGATAAAATGGTGAAATGATGAAAGGATGAAATGATGACAGGATGAAACGATGAAAGGATGAAATGACGAAAGGATGAAACGATGAAAGGATGAAACTGTGAAATGATGAAACGGTGAAAGAATGAAACTATGAAAGGATGAAACGGTGAAAGAATGAAACTATGAAAGGATGAAACGATGAAAGGATGAAATGATGAAAGGATGAAACGGTGAAAGGATGAAAGGGTGAAAGGATGAAACGATGAAAGGATGAAATATTTTGGATATGTGATATTAGGGGTATGGGATATGGAATATAAGGGGTTTGTGATATGGAATATTTGGGATATAGAATATTAGGGGTATGAGGTATGGAATATTAGGGGTATAGGATATGGAATATTAGGGGTATGGAATATGGAATATTAGAGGTATGGGATATGGAATGGGATATGAGGTATGGAATATTAGGGGTATGGAATATGGAATATTAGGGGTATGGAATATGGAATATTAGGGGTTTGTGATATGGAATATTTGGGATATAGAATATTAGGGGTATGAGGTATGGAATATTAGGGGTATAGGATATGGAATATTAGGGGTATGGAATATGGAATATTAGAGGTATGGGATATGGAATGGGATATGAGGTATGGAATATTAGGGGTATGGAATATGGAATATTAGGGGTATGGAATATGGAATATTAGGGATATGGGAGATGGAATATTAAAGTATGGGATATGGAATAATAGGGGTATGGGATAAGGAATATTATGGGTATGTGATATGGAATATTAGGGGTATGGGATATGGAATGTGGAATATTTAGGTGTATGAATGAAACAATGTTTCTGTCTGTGCCTTTCTCTGTCGTTGTCTCTGTCTGTCTCTGTCGTTGTCTCTGTCGTTGTCGCTATCTGTGTCTGTCTCTGTAATAGTCTCTGTCGTTGTCTCTGTCTGTCTCTGTCGTTGTGGTTGTGTGTGTGTGGGGATGGATGAAACGATGAATGGATGAAACGATGAAAGGATGAAAAGATGACAAGATGAAACGATGATATGGAATATATAAGATATGGAATATTAGGGGTATGGGATATGGAATATTAGGGGTATGGGATATGGAATTTTAGGGGTATGGGATATGGAATATTTGGGATATGGTATATGGAATATTAGGGCTATGGGAGAATGAATATTAAAGTATGGGATATGGAATATTAAAGTATGGGATATAGAATATTAGGGGTATGGGATATGGAATATTAGGGGTTTGGGATATGGAATATTTGGGATATGTGATATTAGGGGTATGGAATATGGAATATTTGGGGTATGTGATATGGAATATTAGGGATATGGAATATTAGGGGTATGGGATATGGAATATTGGGGTTATGGGATATGGAATATTAGGGGTATGGAATATTAGGGGTATGGGATATGGAATATTAGGGGTATGAAATATGGAATATGAGGGGCATCGAATATGGAATATTAGGGGTATAGGATATGGAATATTAGGGGTATGGAATATGGAATATTTAGGGGTATGGATGAAACAATGTCTCTGTCTGTTCCTGTCTCTTTCGTTATCTTTGTCTGTCTCTGTAATTGTCTCTGTCATTGTCTCTGTCGTTGTGGGTGTGTGTGTGTGGGGATGGATGAAACGATGAATGGATGAAACGATGAAAGGATGAAAAGATGAAAAAATGAAAAGATGAAAGGATGAAACGATGAAAGGATGAAAAGATGAAAGGATGAAACGATGAAAGGATGAAACGATGAAAGGATGAAAGAATGAAATGATGAAAGAATGAAACGATGAAAGGATGAAACGATGAAAGGATGAAAGAATGAAACGATGAAAGAATGAAACGATGAAAGAATGAAACGAAAGGATGAAACGATGAAAGAATGAAAAGATGAAAGGGTAAAACGATGAAAGGATGAAAAGATGAAAGAATGAAAAGATGAAAGAATGAAAAGATGAAAGAATGAAAAGATGAAAGAATGAAAAGATGAAAGAATGAAAAGATGAAAGGGTGAAACGATGAAAGAATGAAAAGATGAAAGAATGAAAAGATGAAAGAATGAAAAGATGAAAAGATGAAAGGATGAAACGATGAAAGAATGAAACGATGAAAGAATGAAACGATGAAACGATGAAAGGATGAAACGATAAAATGATGAAACGATGAAAGAATGAAAGGATGAAACGATGAAACGATGAAAGGATGAAAGGATGAAAGAATGAAAAGATGAAAGGATGAAAGGATGAAACGATGAAAGAATGAAAAGATGAAAGAATGAAAAGATGAAAGGATGAAAGGATGAAAGGATGAAAGAATGAAAAGATGAAAGAATGAAACGATGAAAGAATGAAAGGATGAAAGAATGAAACGATGAAAGGATGAAAGAATGAAAGGATGAAAGAATGAAAGGATGAAAGGATGAAACGATGAAAGGGTGAAAGGATGAAAGAATGAAAAGATGAAAGAATGAAACGATGAAAGAATGAAACGATATAAGAATGAAAGAATGAAAAGATGAAAGATTGAAAGGATGAAAGAATGAAAAGATGAAAGAATAAAAGGATGAAAGAATGAAAAGATGAAAGAATGAAAGGATGAAAGAATGAAAGGATGAAACGATGAAAGGATGAAAGAATGAAAAGATGAAAGAATGAAAAGATAAAAGAATGAAAAGATGAAAGGGTGAAACGATGAAAGAATGAAACGATAAAAGGATGAAAGAATGAAACAATGAAAGAATGAAAAGATAAAAGAATGAAACGATGAAAGAATGAAACGATGAAAGAATGAAAAGATAAAAGAATGAAACGATGAAAGAATGAAACGATGAAAGAATGAAAAGATGAAAGAATGAAAAGATAAAAGAATGAAACGATGAAAGAATGAAAAGATGAAAGAATGAAAAGATGAAAGGGTGAAACGATGAAAGAATGAAAAGATGAAAGGGTGAAACAATGAAAGAATGAAACGATGAAAGGATGAAACGATGAAAGGGTGAAACGATGAAAGGGTGAAAAGATAAAAGAATGAAAAGATGAAAGAATGAAAAGATGAAAGAATGAAAAGATGAAAGAATGAAAAGATGAAAGGGTGAAACGATGAAAGAATGAAAAGATGAAAGAATGAAAAGATGAAAGGATGAAACGATGAAAAGATGAAAGGGTGAAAGGATGAAAAGATGAAAGGGTGAAAAGATGAAAAGATGAAAGGGTGAAAAGATGAAAAGATGAAAAGATGAAAGGATGAAAAGATGAAAGGATGAAAAGATGAAAAGATGAAAGGATGAAAAGATGAAAGGATGAAAAGATGAAAGAATGAAAAGATGAAAGAATGAAAAGATAAAAGAATGAAAAGATAAAAGGGTGAAACGATGAAAGGGTGAAACGATGAAAGGATGAAAATATGAAAAGATGAAAGGATGAAAAGATGAAAGGATGAAAAGATGAAAGGATGAAAAGATGAAACGATGAAAAGATGAAAGGATGAAAAGATGAAAAGATGAAAGGATGAAAGAATGAAACGATGAAAGAATGAAAAGATAAAAGAATGAAAAGATAAAAGGGTGAAACGATGAAAGGGTGAAACGATGAAAGGATGAAAATATGAAAAGATGAAAGGATGAAAAGATGAAAGGATGAAAAGATGAAAGGATGAAAAGATGAAACGATGAAAAGATGAAAGGATGAAAGGATGAAAAGATGAAAGGATGAAAAGATGAAAGGATGAAAAGATGAAAAGATGAAAGGATGACAGGATGAAAAGATGAAAAGATGAAAGGATGAAAAGATGAAAGGATGAAAGGATGAAACGATGAAAGGATAAAACGATGAAAGGATGAAACGATGAAAGGATGAAAAGATGAATAGATGAAAGGATGAAAAGATGAAAGGATGTAAAGATGAAAGGATGAAAAGATGAAAAGATGAAAGGATGAAAAGATAAAAGGATGAAAGGATGAAAGGATGAAAGGATGAAAAGATGAAATGATGAAAGGATGAAAAGATGAAAGGGTGAAAAGATGAAAAGATGAAAAGATGAAAAGATGAAAGGGTGAAAAGATGAAAAGATGAAAGGATGAAAGAATGAAAGGATGAAACGATGAAAGGATGAAAGGATGAAAGGGTGAAAAGATAAAAAGATGAAAGGGTGAAAGGATGAAAGGATGAAAAGATGAAAGGATGAAAAGATGAAAGGATGAAAAGATGAAAAGATGAAAGGATGAAAAGATGAAAGGGTGAAAGGATGAAAAGTTGAAAGGATGAAAAGATGAAAGGATGAAAAGATGAAAGGATGAAAGGATGAAAAGATGAAAGGGTGAAAAGATGAAAAGATGAAAGGATGAAAGAATGAAACGATGAAAGAATGAAAGGATGAAAACATGAAAAGATGAAAGGATGAAAAGATGAAAGGATGAAAAGATGAAAGGGTGAAAAGATGAAAGAATGAAAAGATGAAAGAATGAAAAGATGAAAGAATGAAAAGATGAAAGAATGAAAGGATGAAAGAATGAAAAGATGAAAGAATGAAAGAATGAAAGGATGAAAGAATGAAAAGATGAAAGAATGAAACGATGAAACGATGAAAGAATGAAAAGATAAAAGAATGAAAAGATGAAAGAATGAAAAGATGAAAGGGTGAAACGATGAAAGAATGAAAAGATGAAAGGGTGAAAAGATGAAAGAATGAAAAGATGAAAGAATGAAAAGATGAAAGAATGAAAAGATGAAAGAATGAAAAGATGAAAAGGTGAAAAGATGAAAGAATGAAAAGATGAAAGAATGAAAAGATGAAAGAATGAAAAGATGAAAGAATGAAAAGATGAAAGAATGAAAAGATGAAAGAATGAAAAGATGAAAGAATGAAAAGATGAAAGGGTGAAAAGATGAAAGGGTGAAACGATGAAAGGGTGAATCGATGAAAGGGTGAATCGATGAAAGGATGAAAAGATGAAAGGGTGAAAGGATGAAAAGATGAAAAGATGAAAGGATGAAAAGATGAAAAGATGAAAGGGTGAAAAGATGAAAAGATGAAAGGGTGAAAAGATGAAAGGATGAAAAGGTGAAAGGGTGAAAGGATGAAAAGATGAAAGGATGAAAGGATGAAAAGATGAAAGGATGAAAAGATGAAAGGATGAAAGAATGAAACGATGAAAAGATGAAAGGATGAAAAGATGAAAGGATGAAAGGATGAAAGGATGAAAAGATGAAAGGATGAAAAGATGAAAGGATGAAAGGATGAAAAGATGAAAGGATGAAAAGATGAAAGGGTGAAAAGATGAAAGGATGAAAAGATGAAAGGGTAAAAAGATGAAAAGATGAAAGGGTGAAAAGATGAAAAGATGAAAGGATGAAAGAATGAAACGATGAAAGGATGAAACGATGAAAGGATGAAAGGATGAAAGGATGAAAAGATGAAAGGATGAAAGGATGAAAGGATGAAAGGATGAAAAGGTGAAAGGATGAAAAGATGAAAGGATGAAAAGATGAAAGGGTGAAAAGATGAAAAGATGAAAGGATGAAAAGATGAAAGGATGAAAAGATGAAAGGGTGAAAAGATGAAAGGATGAAAGAATGAAACGATGAAAGGATGAAACGATGAAAGGATGAAAGGATGAAAAGATGAAAGGATGAAAAGATGAAAGGATGAAAAGATGAAAGGATGAAAGGATGAAAAGATGAAAAGAAGAAAGGATGAAAGGATGAAAAGATGAAAGGGTGAAAAGATGAAAAGATGAAAAGATGAAAGGGTGAAAAGATGAAAGGATGAAAGAATGAAAGGATGAAACGATGAAAGGATGAAAGGGTGAAAAGATGAAAAGATGAAAGGATGAAAAGATGAAAGAGTGAAAGGATGAAAAGATGAAAGGATGAAAAGATGAAAGGATGAAAAGATGAAAGGATGAAAAGATGAAAGGATGAAAAGATGAAAGGGTGAAAGAATGAAAGGGTGAAAAGATGAAAAGATGAAAGGATGAAAGAATGAAACGATGAAAGGATGAAAGGATGAAAACATGAAAAGATGAAAGGATGAAAACATGAAAAGATGAAAGGATGAAAGGATGAAAAGATGAAAGGATGAAAAGATGAAAGGGTGAAACGATGAAAGAATGAAAAGATGAAAGAATGAAAAGATGAAAGAATGAAAAGATGAAAGAATGAAAAGATGAAAGAATGAAAGGATGAAAGAATGAAAAGATGAAAGAATGAAAGGATGAAAGAATGAAAAGATGAAAGAATGAAACGATGAAAGGATGAAAGAATGAAAAGATGAAAGAATGAAAAGATGAAAGAATGAAAAGATGAAAGAATGAAAAGATGAAAGGGTGAAACGATGAAAGAATGAAAAGATGAAAGGGTGAAACGATGAAAGAATGAAAAGATGAAAGAATGAAAAGATGAAAGAATGAAAAGATGAAAGAATGAAAAGATGAAAGAATGAAAAGATGAAAAGGTGAAACGATGAAAGAATGAAAAGATAAAAGAATGAAAAGATGAAAGAATGAAAAAAAGAAAGAATGAAAAGATGAAAGAATGAAAAGATGAAAGAATGAAAAGATGAAAGAATGAAAAGATGAAAGAATGAAAAGATGAAAGGGTGAATAGATGAAAGAATGAAAAGATAAAAAAATGAAAAGATGAAAGAATGAAAAGATGAAAGAATGAAAAGATGAAAGGATGAAAAGATGAAAGGGTGAAAAGATGAAAGAATGAAAAGATGAAAGGGTGAATCGATGAAAGGATGAAAAGATGAAAGGGTGAAAGGATGAAAAGATGAAAGGATGAAAAGATGAAAAGATGAAAGGATGAAAAGATGAAAAGATGAAAGGGTGAAAAGATGAAAAGATGAAAGGGTGAAAAGATGAAAGGATGAAAAGATGAAAGGGTGAAAGGATGAAAAGATGAAAGGATGAAAGGATGAAAAGATGAAAGGATGAAAAGATGAAAGGACGAAAGAATGAAACGATGAAAAGATGAAAAGATGAAAGGATGAAAAGATGAAAAGATGAAAGGATGAAAAGATGAAAGGATGAAACGATGAAAGGATGAAAAGATGAAAGAATGAAAAGATGAAAGAATGAAAAGATGAAAAGGTGAAACGATGAAAGAATGAAAAGATAAAAGAATGAAAAGATGAAAGAATGAAAAAAAGAAAGAATGAAAAGATGAAAGAATGAAAAGATGAAAGAATGAAAAGATGAAAGGGTGAAACGATGAAAGAATGAAAAGATAAAAGAATGAAAAGATGAAAGAATGAAAAGATGAAAGAATGAAAAGATGAAAGGATGAAAAGATGAAAAGATGAAAGGGTGAAAAGATGAAAGAATGAAAAGATGAAAGGGTGAATCGATGAAAGGATGAAAAGATGAAAGGGTGAAAGGATGAAAAGATGAAAGGATGAAAAGATGAAAAGATGAAAGGATGAAAAGATGAAAAGATGAAAGGGTGAAAAGATGAAAAGATGAAAGGGTGAAAAGATGAAAGGATGAAAAGATGAAAGGGTGAAAGGATGAAAAGATGAAAGGATGAAAGGATGAAAGGATGAAAAGATGAAAGGATGAAAAGATGAAAGGACGAAAGAATGAAACGATGAAAAGATGAAAAGATGAAAGGATGAAAAGATGAAAAGATGAAAGGATGAAAAGATGAAAGGATGAAACGATGAAAGGATGAAAAGATGAAAAGATGAAAGGGTGAAAGGGTGAAAAGATGAAAGGATGAAAAGATGAAAGGATGAAAAGATGAAAGGATGAAAAGATGAAAGGATGAAAAGATGAAAGGGTGAAACGATGAAAGAATGAAAAGATGAAAGAATGAAAAGATGAAAGAATGAAAAGATGAAAGAATGAAAAGATGAAAGAATGAAAGGATGAAAGAATGAAAAGATGAAAGAATGAAAAGATGAAAAGATGAAAGGGTGAAAAGATGAAAGAATGAAAAGATGAAAGGGTGAATCGATGAAAGGATGAAAAGATGAAAGGGTGAAAGGATGAAAAGATGAAAGGATGAAAAGATGAAAAGATGAAAGGATGAAAAGATGAAAAGATGAAAGGGTGAAAAGATGAAAGGGTAAAAAGATGAAAGGATGAAAAGATGAAAGGGTGAAAGGATGAAAAGATGAAAGGATGAAAGGATGAAAGGATGAAAAGATGAAAGGATGAAAAGATGAAAGGACGAAAGAATGAAACGATGAAAAGATGAAAAGATGAAAGGATGAAAAGATGAAAAGATGAAAGGATGAAAAGATGAAACGATGAAACGATGAAAGGATGAAAAGATGAAAAGATGAAAGGGTGAAAGGGTGAAAAGATGAAAGGATGAAAAGATGAAAGGATGAAAAGATGAAAGGGTGAAAAGATGAAAGAATGAAAAGATGAAAGAATGAAAAGATGAAAGAATGAAAAGATGAAAGAATGAAAGGATGAAAGAATGAAAAGATGAAAGAATGAAAGGATGAAAGAATGAAAAGATGAAAGAATGAAACGATGAAAGGATGAAAGAATGAAACGATGAAAGAATGAAAAGATGAAAGAATGAAAAGATGAAAGAATGAAAAGATGAAAGAATGAAAAGATGAAAGGGTGAAACGATGAAAGAATGAAAAGATGAAAGGGTGAAACGATGAAAGAATGAAAAGATGAAAGAATGAAAAGATGAAAGAATGAAAAGATGAAAGAATGAAAAGATGAAAGAATGAAAAGATGAAAGAATGAAAAGATGAAAAGGTGAAACGATGAAAGAATGAAAAGATAAAAGAATGAAAAGATGAAAGAATGAAAAAAAGAAAGAATGAAAAGATGAAAGAATGAAAAGATGAAAGAATGAAAAGATGAAAGAATGAAAAGATGAAAGAATGAAAAGATGAAAGGGTGAAACGATGAAAGAATGAAAAGATAAAAGAATGAAAAGATGAAAGAATGAAAAGATGAAAGAATGAAAAGATGAAAGAATGAAAAGATGAAAGAATGAAAAGATGAAAGGATGAAAAGATGAAAAGATGAAAGGGTGAAAAGATGAAAGAATGAAAAGATGAAAGGGTGAATCGATGAAAGGATGAAAAGATGAAAGGGTGAAAGGATGAAAAGATGAAAGGATGAAAAGATGAAAAGATGAAAGGATGAAAAGATGAAAAGATGAAAGGGTGAAAAGATGAAAAGATGAAAGGGTGAAAAGATGAAAGGATGAAAAGATGAAAGGGTGAAAGGATGAAAAGATGAAAGGATGAAAGGATGAAAAGATGAAAGGATGAAAAGATGAAAGGACGAAAGAATGAAACGATGAAAAGATGAAAAGATGAAAGGATGAAAAGATGAAAAGATGAAAGGATGAAAAGATGAAAGGATGAAACGATGAAAGGATGAAAAGATGAAAAGATGAAAGGGTGAAAGGGTGAAAAGATGAAAGGATGAAAAGATGAAAGGATGAAAAGATGAAAGGATGAAAAGATGAAAGGATGAAAAGATGAAAGGATGAAAGGATGAAAAGATGAAAAGAAGAAAGGATGAAAGGATGAAAGGATGAAAAGATGAAAGGGTGAAAAGATGAAAAGATGAAAAGATGAAAAGATGAAAGGGTGAAAAGATGAAAAGATGAAAGGATGAAAGAATGAAAGGATGAAACGATGAAAGGATGAAAGGGTGAAAAGATGAAAAGATGAAAGGATGAAAAGATGAAAGAGTGAAAGGATGAAAAGATGAAAGGATGAAAGGATGAAAAGATGAAAGGATGAAAGGATGAAAGGATGAAAAGATGAAAGGGTGAAAGGATGAAAAGTTGAAAGGATGAAAGGATGAAAAGATGAAAAGATGAAAGGGTGAAAAGATGAAAAGATGAAAGGATGAAAGAATGAAACGATGAAAGGATGAAAGGATGAAAACATGAAAAGATGAAAGGATGAAAGGATGAAAAGATGAAAGGATGAAAAGATGAAAGGGTGAAACGATGAAAGAGTGAAAAGATGAAAGAATGAAAAGATGAAAGAATGAAAAGATGAAAGAATGAAAAGATGAAAGAATGAAAGGATGAAAGAATGAAAAGATGAAAGAATGAAAGAATGAAAGGATGAAAGAATGAAAAGATGAAAGAATGAAACGATGAAACGATGAAAGAATGAAAAGATAAAAGAATGAAAAGATGAAAGAATGAAAAGATGAAAGGGTGAAACGATGAAAGAATGAAAAGATGAAAGGGTGAAAAGATGAAAGAATGAAAAGATGAAAGAATGAAAAGATGAAAGAATGAAAAGATGAAAGAATGAAAAGATGAAAAGGTGAAAAGATGAAAGAATGAAAAGATGAAAGAATGAAAAGATGAAAGAATGAAAAGATGAAAGAATGAAAAGATGAAAGAATGAAAAGATGAAAGAATGAAAAGATGAAAGAATGAAAGGATGAAAGAATGAAAAGATGAAAGAATGAAAGAATGAAAGGATGAAAGAATGAAAAGATGAAAGAATGAAAGAATGAAAGAATGAAATGATGAAAGGATGAAACGATGAAACGATGAAAGAATGAAAAGATGAAAGAATGAAAAGATGAAAGAATGAAAAGATGAAAGGGTGAAACGATGAAAGAATGAAAAGATGAAAGAATGAAAAGATGAAAGAATGAAAAGATGAAAGAATGAAAAGATGAAAGAATGAAAAGATGAAAGAATGAAAAGATGAAAAGGTGAAACGATGAAAGAATGAAAAGATAAAAGAATGAAAAGATGAAAGAATGAAAAGATGAAAGAATGAAAAGATGAAAGAATGAAAAGATGAAAGAATGAAAAGATGAAAGGGTGAAACGATGAAAGAATGAAAAGATAAAAGAATGAAAAGATGAAAGAATGAAAAGATGAAAGAATGAAAAGATGAAAGAATGAAAAGATGAAAGGATGAAAAGATGAAAGGATGAAAGGATGAAAAGATGAAAGGGTGAAAAGATGAAAGAATGAAAAGATGAAAGGGTGAATCGATGAAAGGATGAAAAGATGAAAGGGTGAAAGGATGAAAAGATGAAAAGATGAAAAGATGAAAGGGTGAAAAGATGAAAAGATAAAAGGGTGAAAAGATGAAAAGATGAAAGGATGAAAAGATGAAAGGGTGAAAGGATGAAAAGATGAAAGGATGAAAGGATGAAAAGATGAAAGGATGAAAAGATGAAAGGATGAAAGAATGAAACGATGAAAAGATGAAAGGATGAAAAGATGAAAGGATGAAAAGATGAAAGGATGAAACGATGAAAGGATGAAAAGATGAAAAGATGAAAAGATGAAAGGATGAAAGGATGAAAAGATGAAAGGATGAAAGGATGAAAAGATGAAAAGATGAAAGGATGAAATGATGAAAAGATGAAAGGATGAAAAGATGAAAGGGTGAAAAGATGAAAAGATGAAAGGGTGAAAAGATGAAAAGATGAAAGGATGAAAGAATGAAAAGATGAAAAGATGAAAGGATGAAAAGATGAAAGGATGAAAAGATGAAAGGGTGAAAAGATGAAAGGATGAAAAGATGAAAAGATGAAAGGATGAAAGGATGAAAAGATGAAAGGATGAAAGGATGAAAAGATGAAAAGATGAAAGGATGAAAAGATGAAAGGGTGAAAAGATGAAAGGATGAAAAGATGAAAGGATGAAAAGATGAAAAGATGAAAGGATGAAAGGATGAAATGATGAAAAGATGAAAGGATGAAAAGATGAAAGGGTGAAAAGATGAAAAGATGAAAGGGTGAAAAGATGAAAAGATGAAAGGATGAAAGAATGAAAAGATGAAAAGATGAAAGGATGAAAAGATGAAAGGATGAAAAGATGAAAGGGTGAAAAGATGAAAAGATGAAAGGTTGAAAGGATGAAAGGATGAAAAGATGAAAGGATGAAAGGATGAAAAGATGAAAGGATGAAAGGATGAAAAGATGAAAAGATGAAAGGATGAAAAGATGAAAGGGTGAAAAGATGAAAGGATGGAAGAATGAAACGATGAAAAGATGAAAAGATGAAAGGATGAAAGGATGAAAAGATGAAAAGATAAAAGGATGAAAAGATGAAAGGGTGAAAGGATGAAAAGATGAAAGGATGAAAAGATGAAAAGATGAAACGATGAAAGGATGAAAGGGTGAAAGGATGAAAAGATGAAAGGATGAAAAGATGAAAGGGTGAAAGGATGAAAAGATGAAAGGATGAAAAGATGAAAGGGTGAAAGGATGAAAAGATGAAAGGATGAAAGGATGAAAAGATGAAAGGATGAAAGGATGAAAAGATGAAAGGATGAAAAGATGAAAGGATGAAAAGATGAAAGGATGAAAAGATGAAAGGATGAAAGGATGAAAAGATGAAAGGGTGAAAGGATGAAAAGATTAAAGGGTGAAAGGATGAAAGGATGAAAAGATGAAAGGATGAAAAGATGAAAGGATGAAAAGATGAAAAGATGAAAGGATGAAAAGATGAAAAGATGAAAAGATGAAAGGATGAAAAGATGAAAGGATGAAACGATGAAAGGATGAAAAGATGATATGGAATATTAGGGGTATGTAATATGGAATATGAGGGGGGGTGTATGTATGTATGTGAGGATCTATGTGAAAATGTACGAACGTCTCAGAAAGCTTGACGCATGATTAGTCGTATTTTAATTCCAATTTCTATACGAGTCTAACACGCACAAAAAATATTACAATATCAATAAATCGCATAGATAATTTAAACTGGTATAGACTATGACGGTTGACCTACTAGATTCACTAGACTATCATCTACATAAAATGTCATTTCTTCTCCAAAAAAAAAATCCACACCCTGACAAGTAAGGAAATTAAAGCAATCGGCCGTACTATTCAACCCCTCCTCAAAATTAAATGGCATGAAAAAAAAAGAAATCATTATTATTAATATTTATTAGATCTATACTTAATATAACCAGAGGTCAACACAATAATAAAGTTCATGAGTGGCTATCTAGACATCTAAATGACAAAGACACGAAAGCGCGGACAATATTTCTGTCAATGACTCACATCGTCTATGACCATATTTGGGGCGTCCTTTTCTTTATTGTATGCAAGGGAACTCACTCTGGAAAGGCGTGCCAAAGAAGTTGCACATAAACAAAAAAATATAATTCTTGATTTCTAAGCCTAAGGGCAAGGCTCTTTTAAATTATAGGTAAAATACTTTTTAAAAATTGAATTGATTTAACGTCCAGTGACAATACATCTATATAGTTTAATAATGATGGCTAGACTAACCTAGATCTAATCTAAATTTGTATCCTACAAGGAACTGAATCCGGAAGTACAAGAACACTTAGAACAGAATCGTATTTTTTGTTTGTTTATGCAGAATATTTTTCTTCATTTAATTTTGGAAAATTCTCCTAGTGTCTCCGCCTAAACACTTATAATATTCATATTAAATATGAATATTTTGTCCTAGTGTTTAATTTGAGTTGTACATTGTATAGAGGGAGTTTTACTACAATATTTTAAAAAAAGGGAAAGATTTTTTTAAAAGGAATAACTGTCGGTGAGTAGATTATGGTATTGTTACGATTCTCTCTCCTAATCAGGCCTTCTGTAAACACTGCTAAACACAACACAATACATCAACACATCAAGAACTTGACAACAAGAGCTCCACAATATCGGGTACTTTAATAATGAGTGAATAAGTAGATAACAGCCAATACTAGACAATTGGCATCAAACACATCAACAACTAAAATGTCACTCTGTACATCACCGTACAAAACTCTACTGTCTCTCTTTCTGGACTTGTACATCAACACATGAGGACTCAACCAGGACCGATTTCATGGCGACTAACAGTCCTGGTCTCGACGCTCTCCGGTCTTGAACTGCCGCTTTCCTACACACTGTGTCACTCGTACACGCAGGCTTTCGATCACATGACCATAACATTGGTCATATTTGCGTGTAATCATGTAATCGTAGTACTGTCCCTTGCCCATGGCCCCGCTGACCTGAGTGATTCTCGTGTGTGTCAGCTGAGTCTATAGTTAACCCTTTTGCGCCGCCAGTAGGGTCATAACAGTATTCTAGCACTAATGTTTATTAGGTGCACAATTTTTGAACGCACTTTCATTGCTTTTAAGCTTATAGAGGTTTTTTGTTGTATTGCTGTTGTAACGTTTCTTTCGACTGTGTACCCCTGTTTTCATTTCGCAGCTGTTTTGCTGCCTTAGGGTATTAGACGACCTTTCAATTTGTCTTTTCTTACCTCTGTACAGTTAGTAGTTAGTTCTGGGATTATGAAGTCTACCACGGAGACTCGAGTCAGCAGTGGAACAGCAAGTTGCAGAGAATGATTAGTTGAATTAATATAACAACTACATTATAACATTTGTTAACTTCAATGATATTACTTCATCAGTTTCTCATTATATATTACACTCATCCGATTCAACACTTATATTGTTAAAATCTAGTCAATTGTTTATTGTAAGCATGAAGATGCCTGTTGAGTGTCAGGGGCCCTGGCAAACGAGATAAGGCCTAAACACAGCCTAAACAGTAACCAATACTTTGAGTGTTACTGGTGAAACTTTAGGAATGTGTGTCATTTTTCAGCAAGGGTGATAACTTCATTCAATTTCGTTCAAGAAACAATTATCTTGAATCAATGTCGTCTTTATTAAATTGTCTCATTCGATTAACTTTTGGCTTTAACTGAATGATGCCGTTCTTTCATTTGTGTCATTTCGGCAAAGTACACTATTCCCCCTCCCCCCTCCTCGACAAGCTCCTGAGTTCACAAGCAGCTGGGATCAATGGTTCTCAAATATTTACAAAACACAGATGAAGTAACATTTATTATTATATTTAACCTTTAGTCGCATTGTCAAAATGAAGTATGTAGTTGTAAGTACTTCTAGACCTTTTTTCCTAGAGTTTAGAGATTAAAGTAGTCCATTCAAATTTTATTCACTTTTTCAAAATCTCAATGTCGTTTTTAGCTAAAAGTTTGTAAATATTTCTGGTAGCCAGAGAGGCCCAGATACGCATTCAGAATCACCACAAACTGAAAAGATAAAATATAGTATCTGTGAGCAATATTTCTTTTTAAATAGTGGCTAAGAACAAAGAAAGCTCCACTTGCCTCTCTAGCATAGTAATCCTGTACCAGTTTCTAATATTAATTTGATTTTGGCCAATATAGAGCGTGAAAGGATGACATTGAGACCCGCTTCTATTGAACCACGGAGAAAAGAATCGGCCAGGCTATAAGCCATTTAAGAAGAAAGTCAAGCTGTAGTAGCCGTGTAGCTGTAGTAGCCGTGTAGCTGTAGTAGCCGTGTAGCTGTATAGTAGCAGTGTAAAAAAAAAAGTAAAAGGAAATCCAAGTCTAGTAACTAAGTAGGCTAGTAGTGGGTCGACCTGAGAGTTGTTACAAGTCTAGTAACTAAGTAGGCTAGTAGTGGGTCGACCTGAGAGTTGCGACAAGTCTAGTAACTAAGTAGGCTAGTAGTGGGTCGACCTGAGAGTTGCGACAAGTCTAGTAACTAAGTAGGCTAGAAGTGGGTCGACCTGAGAGTTTTTACAAGTCTAGTAACTAAGTAGGCTAGTAGTGGGTCGACCTGAGAGTTGTTACAAGTCTAGTAACTAAGTAGGCTAGTAGTGGGTCGACCTGAGAGTTGCTACAAGTCTAGTAACTAAGTAGGCTAGTAGTGGGTCGACCTGAGAGTTGCTACAAGTCTAGTAACTAAGTAGGCTAGTAGTGGGTCGACCTGAGAGTTGCGACAAGTCTAGTAACTAAGTAGGCTAGTAGTGGGTCGACCTGAGAGTTTTTACAAGTCTAGTAACTAAGTAGGCTAGTAGTGGGTCGACCTGAGAGTTGTTACAAGTCTAGTAACTAAGTAGGCTAGTAGTGGGTCGACCTGAGAGTTGCTACAAGTCTAGTAACTAAGTAGGCTAGTAGTGGGTCGACCTGAGAGTTGCGACAAGTCTAGTAACTAAGTAGGCTAGTAGTGGGTCGACCTGAGAGTTTTTACAAGTCTAGTAACTAAGTAGGCTAGTAGTGGGTCGACCTGAGAGTTGTTACAAGTCTAGTAACTAAGTAGGCTAATAGTGGGTCGACCTGAGAGTTGTTACAAGTCTAGTAACTAAGTAGGCTAGTAGTGGGTCGACCTGAGAGGTGTTACAAGTCCAGTAACTAAGTAGGCTAGTAGTGGGTCGACCTGAGAGTTGTTACAAGTCTAGTAACTAAGTAGGCTAGTAGTCGGTCGATCTGAGAGTTGTTAGAAGATTTCTAGAAAAGTAGCGATGTAAAGAGAAGTGATTAGGTCACAGTAGAAGTCACGTGAGAAGCAATTATAAAAGTCTGTATGAAGTAATTGACTAGTTTTATGTGTTGAAATTGATGTGCTCGTCTTTAATAGTAGTTAAGTATCTGGGCAACAAGCTGCTAAGAACATGTAGATTTCATTTCACATCAAGACATATTTCTTTGTATATTTCATAGACAAGATATTTCGGCTGTTCATGGGCGCCCGCAGGACGTTAATGAAGAAATTAAAGAATCCAGATACGGACTGTAAAGCAGTGTTCTTTGTGTTCTTTAAAAATCTAAATGCTTGCTTGGTGTGTCTGTCGACTACAAATTATCGGCAGCACTAATTCATTACCTAGTTTGTCTGCCAATAGTCTCGCCTTCCTCAAGATGCCATCCTTGAAGTTTTCCTCACCATGGTCAGTTTGGTTTCGATTATGTAAATAATGTGACTGCTGGTGTGCTTTTGAGCGGCCACTCATTCTAAGATGGACAGACTGCAACAACACGGAAACTGGTTCAAGAACAGATGAAAAATTGATTACAAATAAAACACACATCAGAAGCACACGAGAAGCAGGCACTGATTACACATAAAGCAGTTTGTCTGGGTTCACTTCTAGTGAGGTCTAACTAGTTTAAAATGCACCAAACATGTAGTTTTCTTTGTTCCTAAAATGTTTTACATGTTTCGGACCATCGATAAATCTGAACGACAGTCCAGCGCGCAAACCACACGACCAGGTAGCCATCCAATTCAAAGATCTTCTCAAATTGACAGCTGACTAGAATTTTTCCTCCAAGACAAAAAGAAGAAAACATTTTATCATACTCTAGCCCTATTACTAAATATAATGATAGCTATAATTATGTGCAAATGAAAAAAAAATCGTCACGACTACGTGCTACAGAATTTTGAATTGCAAGCCCATAATGTGCATGGTCGGACATGAACTACAGATTAGCTTATTCCAGTTTATTACAATTATATAGCTTATCCTCATAAACTTTATTTTAGTGAAATCACTACATGCTAAGTTGCTTCGTATCAGAAGTTAATTGATTTGAAGGTGTAAAAAACATGACAACTCTCTCGCGCGCTTAAAGATTGCACGAAACAGGAAAGGCTCGATATTAACTATCAAACAATTTACAGCCCAGACACAAGAACATAACATCTGGCATAGGTTTCTGTCACATACTCGTTTGAGATTGAATGTGACATGGAGTGAGTTAATAGTCATTTGACTATCTCGTGCCTTATTTACGAAGAAATAATTGGTCTGTAACTGACCATGGGGTGAAAACCTCAGTTACCTTTTGGACTCCTGAGTGTAAGGAGATGTATGTATGTATTGTGTAAGAGATACAAGATGTAATATAATAGGGTTCTAAGTGATGTATTTCCATGGGTGGAGTTGCCAAGTTATTATGCACTATTTTATTATGATTATTAAACGTTTTGTCTGTTGAGACGATGCTTGCTTCTAAATATATTCGTTGTCGTCAAATTACTCAGTGAACAATAGTGGCACTACGCAACAACAAAATTGATCAGGATAAAGTTTGTTTTTTTATGTTTGCACAAAGAACATTCTAACAAGGCCAGATGAGGCCCTAATGCTATACAAATAAACATTCGCGTTATCAGCATATGTCAAAGATGAATTTAGGAAATTTAGGCACCGGATATTTATCGCCTATCCCATTTTAAAAGTACGACCCCTCCCTTTCCCACAAGCAGAGGGCGATTGCGATTATATTTAACGCCAACACTCCCCGACATAATAAAAATATTTTATAATACTTTTTACTCTAAAGTATTTACATTAGTAACTAAATATTTAGACAAAATGCATAACCATCAATTTAAAAAACTCACCAGTCAACCTTAGGGGTTGGTGATGGAGGGAAGCAATAAGTGGAGAATCATCTCGACATCCCCTTCCCTGAATCCTGTGATGTCTATATTATATAGTGACTCAAGAGTCATTTTTTCCACACATTCTCACGATTGTCATTTTTTCTCCATTTTGTCAGGTTTTCTTTAGCTAGAATCGTTAAAGTGGCTATTTATTATAACAACATCAATAGCCCATAGCCTAAGGATAAAATATACGTTAACATTTTAAAATTATTTTCAAAATTAAGGTCGCTAATTAAAGAGTGCCTAATTATCCGGTGCCTAATTTTCGGCCTTGTCAAAAAGTGCCTAATTATTCGGTGCCTAAATTTCCGGGTGCCTAAATATCCGGTGCCTAAATATCCGGTGCCTAAATTTCCAGATACCGTCAAAGATATGACAGTTTCGAAATGAGCTTATGGACCTGATGTAATCAGAAGAAAAAGGGAACATCGTTGGTATCTTTCCAGGCATCTTTATAATACCAAATACTATTTCTATGTAAGCTCTTAACATAACATAAACTTCAGCAGCACGAGGTTTCTGTGCATCCCGTTAAGTGTGTGACTTTGTGGTTGGATTTAGCTATGAGAATGTCAAATGGT
Organism: Biomphalaria pfeifferi; assembly: GCA_030265305.1. Classification (NCBI taxonomy): domain Eukaryota; kingdom Metazoa; phylum Mollusca; class Gastropoda; family Planorbidae; genus Biomphalaria; species Biomphalaria pfeifferi. Next base: position 192,464 of record JASAOG010000209.1, read on the forward strand.
AGCACAACGAATAACGTGATGCAAGAAAAATAAGAAAAGTAAAACTGCTGTAGCGCGCAGTGTTAACAAAAAGTCTAGCGAGTGTACAGTTCCTTTAAGAATACAACACCGCATATCATGGGAGAACAGAGAAACAAACGAACAACGGTGATTGCCGAAGTCGACTCAACCATGCAAGTACATCTTCGAAGAATTAAGAACGCCGAGGCTCACGGCCATTACATCGGGCATAGGATTCAAAACGAGCATATGAACGTTATGGCATCAGAAGTAAAAGGAAACATTATTGATAATCAAACTTGCAAAATATTTTTCCGTCATTCTTGACTGCACACCTGATGTTAGCCACAAAGAGCTGATGTCCCTTATATTGAGTTTTTTGGACGTAACCTAATGTTGACAACTTAACAGGAAAGGGTTTGTCATGGCGCTTCTTGTTTCGCTGGTGAACGTTGGTCAGGACATCGCCGATTGTTGTGTCCAGGGATACAAATACAATGATGTAAACTTGAAGGGAAAGCCCCAAGGAGTCCAAGCACACATTATTCGCATCAACAATCGACCTTTTGCACTCTTCTTGCGGCGGCCATAATCTTAACCTTCAGAGTGTTTAGCCGAAATATTATAATGTAGTTTGTTGATTGTTCATGAACAAATGTCTTAATCCTTAGTTACGTTGATTAAACTTTAAGGCAAAATCTTTCATAAAGTACATTATGTAATGTAGTCAAACGGCCAATAGACAGTACATACGTAAGGTACTATGTTTTGTAACAAAAATAAGACCTACAGCATTAGAGGCGGACGAGACATTAGCGTGATGTGATGTGGTATGGATATATAGCCTACACTTACGGCTTAGGGCCCCGCATATAACAATCGCCCAGGGCCCCGTGCACTGCTAAGGCCGCCTCGGCCCATGCCTCCAGAGTAATCTGTCCAAGTCAGACAGCCATCAACAAATACAAGGCAGGACTATCACAGTAGGCCTACACACGCAAGTATCTTTTTTCCATAAATTGTGAGAAGTCAACTTCCAGGAGCTTCTTGTAAATCAGGAGGCCACGGAAAATATGTTATAAGTTATAAAATGGTTTTATTTTAATAATTTACACCTATGACAGTGCGTGACTCACTGCGTTCGCATAGGTTGCAGTGACCTAAGGCCGGTTCTGCAAAGCAGCGGCGTATGCTACACCATGGGTCGACTAGCATTTAATATTTAATGAGAAAACACATTTACTCAGTGAATGTAATAAATTCCTAATTCAGTGACAATGAAAAGTAACATGTATTTAGCACTAAAAAAATTTCATTGCAATAAATCTGAAAAAAAAAAAAACTATTTTATTGTGGTCTAAATTATTTTGTCTAATAAAATAATACATCTGTACGTTAATGGGTCTTTCTCCTTTCTAGTTGGCAGCACTTAATGATGACAAAATTATTTTTGATAAAAAAAATCTAGATTTGTTTTTGGCCAGGCAGTGACAACAAATAATGTTGCGAAAAATAATTCATGATTACCGACGCTTGATCTCCAAGCCCAGGTTCCCGTATTTTCTTTGTTTTTCTATTTCAGTTTTTCTTTAGTTATGAGACAGTGGTACGGCGATGTCGATAATGGTAGCGGTTTTCTTTTCTTTTTTATCAACGAACAGAAGATCCGGGCGATTGAAATCTACCGTTTTGTCGGTCAGAATAGGCCTATCCCAGTACAGCAGATGTTCAGTAGACTCGAGAACCTCTTGTGGCGAGTATTTATAATAATAGTGTCCTTACCGATCAAATTGTGTGTCAAAGCCAAGTGTTGGTGTATTAACTTTGCAACTTGGTTATGGAGACCTAGGTAGGCTGATTCTGATAGGGCTGAACATCCTGCCATAATGTGTTCAATCGACTCACCCACGTTTCCAAGGAAACTAATTGATTGCTGGAGGCGAGCAGTTTTGATCGTATTTTTAAAACTTGCATCTTACACAATTTAAAGATGTTCTGCAATCCACGACCCCCATCCTTCCTGGGCAGGTATAACCTTATGGTAAAGGACTTGGGGTGTAGGCATCGAAATTTGGTTATTGATTTTCTAGTGAGTCTATCAATGTCATGTAGGTCGGTGTCAGTCCATTTGATGACACCGAAAGTGTAAAGGAGCACTGGGACGGCCCAGCTGTTTATTGCAGTGATGTGGTTACTGCCAGACATTTTAGTCATTTGACATAAATATGTTTTAAGTTCCAAATTCGGAACATTTGATATTGATAAATAAACTATAGTGACGTAGTGTCAAAGAATATAAGTGTAATATTAGTCAATGATGCTATTCTAAACAATCATTTGACATAATCTATTTTTTATAAAACAATATCCGGAACAACTTAATAGTTAATGAAATATAAATCAGTATAGATATTTTTATTTAGCATTTATATGCTATTTACATAAAAAACCGGAGCAATATATTAAAGATTATGTGTTTATTGCAACGTTTAAACATGGAAATAAAATTTAATATAAGTTAGAAAAGCAAACACATTTTTTTATGGCATTGATTTGTTTTTCAAAAAACATCCGGAACAATCTATTATAGATACTTTAAACTATTGCAACATTTCTGAATGAATAATTAAAGGTTAAATCAGATTTACAATAGCCTTTAGTGTTATTTTTTTTAATCTAACCGTGACGGACAGACCGCCCAACAGACAAAATGCACAAAAATAAGCTTTTTTTATTCGGATGGAGGCACTAAACAAAAAATAAATAAAATCTGATGTTTTAAAAAAGTTTAAGGAATTCGTTTAGCTCCTTAGCATGTTGCAACGTTACACTACATTTTAAAATATGTGCGTGATATTGTAATAACTTAAGTGAGGCAACTCAAAGAGACATAGACGTTTATTTACAAGACATCACAGGTACACAAAACAACATCTATCTTAGGCACAATATCTCCATATTGGCTCTCTACTACTTAAGCGGAAATCGTTCTCTTAATAATGTTGACATCCTTTTAGGTCTAGTCTATCACAGTGCGCACCTTCTAGCACTAGCCTGGATGGCGGTGCGCATGGTAGAGTTATAACAATATTTACATACAAAGTGCATTATTAGCCTTTATAAGCCTTTATATTTGACTTACTGATACTGAAAATACACATGGCATACTCGTCATTGTTAGCATATTGTAACATTGCCTCACTTACATTTACGTAATTGTTCTATAATTGGTGTATTTTTATGAAAAAATCGCTTGCATAATTAATTTTATAAATTAAACGGTTTGCTTTTAGAAAACCAAAAGTAGCCGTTGCACCTAAACTTTTCAAGCCGCATTTAATAGTGAAATAATATTTTTCATATCTCTTCTAGTTTTCAAGATCTGATTGTGACAGACGGACAGACGGGCAGACTGACATTTTGCACAAAACTAATAGCGGCTTTTTCCCCTTACGGGGGCCGCTAAAAATGATAGAAACGTAACGTTGAGTTATATAAAGATGCATCTTTTTTATAGGATGTGTTGTTGGGTGAATCAGGGACTGAATTGTTTTCGAGTGTAGTCTCAATGTTTCACTGCAACGTCGCAGTATCAATGTTTCATTTAAAAAATTAGTGAATTCAAAGTATTTTCTTCTAACCCCTACCACCACCACCCCCATGTCTATGTAATGGTGCCTCGTTTTGGAAGAAGACCTAAAGTGAATAAAGACTAGCCTTAATGTCCTTTAGCACTTTGATTGTATTCGTAAGTCTGTCGGGTTTAGATACATCTTAAAACTTAAAACTTTAGTGGGGGGGTTTTTATTTAAAAATATGTTGACATACTGTTAAGAAAAAGAGGAATGGAAAAGAGATAAGCTCTAAAAAAAAGTGGTTGAAAGAAAGGGAAAATAATTTCAGAGAGGCAACATAAAAAGAGGAATGGAAAAGAGAAAAAAAAAGTTAGAATGCCTTCGTTTAGAATAATAGCGTTTGCAAAAGTACAAGAGAGCATCTTTAACCCCTTTTGTAATTGTTTTATATTAAGTATATTTTCTTTAGGCACAGCTTCTTTATAAGCACCTAGACATGGGCTGAGGCCCGATCTCTTAAATGTCAACATTTCTTCCAAGTCTTATCTCTGACAGCTAAAGAACACTAACTGGCGGGGTGCAACTCACAGAAAAATGCAGAGTTATAACAATATGTTTATTTGTCATACAGCATTACATTGTAATTTGAACTTTTGTTTTTCGCCCCTTATGTTACGTGGGGTAACTCTAGATTGACTTGCAGAAATAAAAGAGTGAACTTTTCTTTACTTCTTGGTGTCCCAAATGTTGAGCCATGAAGAGAATTATATATATATATATATATATAAATATAGATAACTAGAATCTAGAGCTAGACTAAATCTAGATTTCTAGAGTAATTCTACATGTAATCTAGATATTGTTCCAGTCTCTGTTGATATTCCTGTTATATGTTCACCTCAGGTTAAGAGGATGAAAAGACACTTGAAACTCCAGATATAGAAACAGGATGTAAGAATGGAAAAAAAAAGACTTTTAAGTTCAGTAAGTAGTATCCTTTGGTCCGGCCCGAACAGTAGTAACCGAGTTAGGTAGTATCTTTTTGGGCATTCGGAGCCGGTGGTCACTTGAGACAGTACATATATTTATAGTTGTTATTTCTCTGTACCGAGAGTTGGTTATGTATTATTTAGAGTTGTTATTGTTATCCGATGTGATGTGGACGTGATTTAATAAGGAAAGTAGTATGTATATCTGTCCCGGTGGAGTTAGAATATGGGATATGTTTGATATCGCTGTTATGCGAACATAAATATATTTCAATGCATTTGATTATGTTTTTAACTACCATGGAGTGTAAATGTTATATCTTGTCTGCCAAAATCAGACTCCTTCAATCTACATCTAAAATCAAGACTTCTGACTAGGTCAAGATCTAGAATCTAGAGAAGATCTAGATCTAGAACCTAGACAAGGTCTAGATCTAGACTATGTCTATGTTCTACACCTAATCTAGAATCCAGACTAGGACTAGTTCTACACCTAAAGGTTTAGATCTAGAATCTTGACAAGGTCTAGATCAAGATCTAGTACTAAATCTAAAATCCAGACTAGGACTAGTTCTACATCTAAAATCAAGACTAGGTCTAGATCTAGAATCTTGACAAGGTCTAGATCAAGATCTAGTACTAAATCTAAAATCCAGACTAGGACTAGTTCTACATCTAAAATCAAGACTAGGTCTAGATCTAGAATCTAAACTAAGTATAGATCTAGAATCTAGAGTAAGTCTAGAACAAGATCAGGTAAAAAATCTAGAATCCATACTCATCCACTGGCGGATCCAAGCTGGGGACCCGCCACCCCTAAACTTTCGAGTGGATGGGGGCAGTCCAATTCATTTGTAGAAATCACAGCTTATAAACAGAATACATTAAATATCTATATGATTAAAACTTGTTATCTGAATCTGGCGGGGGCCCAAGACAATAAAACTACTTGAGCGCTTTCACCAATGATGCTTGCGCTCCATAATGGACATACGGTGGCAAGACCTCACTATAAACAGCGATGTCCTTGCGAACAGTATAGAGGGACTACTTATGGTCAGACAGTTACGCTGGGCAGGGCACGTATCCCGTATGGGAGACGAACGTATGCCAAAGGCAGTATTTTTTTTTTGTTGAGCTAAAAGATGGTCGACGTAACAGAGGCGCCCCACGGAAACGCTTCAAAGACCGGCTTAGGCGTCAACTTGCCTTGGTTGACCTGGTTGCAAGCGGCCTCAGAACGAGACAGCTGGATGTCACTCACAAGGGCCGCGGGATACAAATTTGAGACTAAAAGAAAATCCGCTTCCGAGGACAAACGCAGACGTCGAAAAGAAAATCTAAGTCGACCAACTGCGGACAATGGTTATGCTTGCCCTGGATGTGGCAAAATATTTAGGTCACAGCTGGGGCTGCGCAGCCATGGGAAACACTGCATTCATCACTAATCTTCGGACTCGAAGACAAGCCATTATTATTAGTAGTATTATGTTGACGAGTAGCACGATAGTTAAGAGTTGGCAGCTATTTTTTTTGTTCATTGCGAAGATCGTCACTGTTTTTTGAGTTTATATATGGTCGCCCTATAGAAGGCAACATATTTGATTCATATTTATATATCTAGTCATAGTGGACATTATTTTATCATATTTTATATACACTATACCCAGATCTAACTTTTACAAGGCTAGCACTGTTTTTTAGAAATAGACTAGTGTGTTTATTTTGGACAAAGTTTTACATTTTAGGATAACATTTATATCGTCTTTATATATCTCGACTAGGCTAGAGTCTACTAGAGAGTCAGTATAACAGATCGAGATTCTAGATATAGATGTAACATATTTTTATGTTTATTGAAAGCCATGCTGTGTAAGTTGTTTACATAACAAAAACACAATAATCTAGATCTGATAAGTTATATATCATTAAAAAAAACTTCCTCCTTGTGTTTTGAAAGACAATGGAGGCGGCCAGATGAATTACAGGTGACAGGTTTCCTCCATCTTGAATCATATATGCCTCCTTTTACCCCTAGTGACATAAGAGAATGGAATGGGTTGCCTTGAATCAGCCAGAAAAAAAACAACGACTTGGCAGATTTAAGTCATTGATTAACATGCATGGCTAGATTGACACATGAAATGCGTAGGACGTAATTATCTTTTTTTTTTTTGTAGTAACGTCTGTAAGAAATAAGGAGATCAGAGTTAGCAGCGACTAAACACTGCAGGTTTTGGTTCCCTTACATTTCTAATGTTGCAACAGTTCGTGCAGGAGAACGCAATACTTTTAGAGCTTTTTTAGAGCTATCCCATTTACTCCTACCTTAAAAGGTCGCAATCACTTCGTTCTTGGTGAGAGTCGTTACTGAACGCAATTTTGTCTCCACGATCCCCCCCCCCCTTCCTCGTAGTTAATGGCTGTAATCCTTGGATCCTGCTTGCAGACATCACTTGGAAGTCAAACACCAGCTGACGCCCATGACTAGCCTACAGAGATAGGTGTAGATTTTGAACGTCTATAATAATGTATTTAGGGTCTGAGTAAAAACAAAATACTGATTATATTTCACTTACAAAAATGTCAACATGAGCCACTATTCATCTTATTTCTTATAGTCTAAAGAGTCGAGTCCAAGACTCTTGGAACTCCAGACCTAGGGAAGCTTGCCCCCATCTGTCTGTCTGAACAAACTTCTGGGAAAGATCCAACCATATTATGACATCCTTATTACCAATGGCTCATATCCAAAGGCGCTAGGATTAGAAACGAGGCCAATGGCCGAGCACACCGGGAAAACTCCCTCATATTCCTTCTCGGTACCACATCAGCCGTGCAAGTGTTTGCCAAAAATAACCGTCCTTTGCAGTATGGTTTGTGGATAGCGGCGTATGTTTGAGGGGGGCTTTCTTCCATTTCCACCATTGAAATGGACTCGATCCAACTGGGATTATTTTTTTTCCTTCCCTATTGGCCTAATCGTCTCCTTTAACGTACCCACCAGGGTGCCACGGGGAGGCTGAGAATCATTGCCCGGGGTGAGACACTAAAAGGCTAGTTGCTAGTTAGAATAAACACATAAGTTTCCTTTTCAGTTGGCTTGACCTATTTCATTACTTCAACCAAAAATAAAAGTTTACTTAAGTTTTGAGTCTAGAATATCTAGATCAGTGTCGCGCTGTGTTAGGTATAACTCCTTGCACAGCCTTCCCCCCCTACCTAGACTTCAAACATCTAAGTCAATGTACGTCAGAAATGACTCTGTGGTCACTGATTCCTTTAGAGCTATTGATGCGTTTATATATTAAAAATATTTTTTTATCATTTTGTAGCTACTAATAAAATTAGTGATGTTGTCGCCACTGCCGAAGTCATTAGGAAACGTCCTGAGACGCCCATGGAAAGTGAAGAGGAACCAGCATCGAAGCAAATAAAGCTGTCAACTAACAGTGTCAACAATTTCAGGGCCTGCGCTGTACGGAACGTAAGTCAAGTATGTTTCAAGTAACTCGAAGATTATTTGACAGTAACCAAAGTATTAAGAGATGACCATCAAACTAAACAGAGTGACACCCCGTGTAGTTCATATTGTCTTTTTTTAACACTTAGAATTGTAAGTTGATTTAACAGTTCTAAACAAAAAAAAAGTGCACAAAATTATAGGTTTCAAATCCGGGTGAAGACTGGGATTTTTTTTTTCGGGATCTTTGGGCGTCCTTGAGTCCACCCAGCTCTAATGAGTATCTGACATTAGTTGGGAAAACGTACAGGCGGTTGGTCATTATGCTGGCCACGTGACACCGTCGTTAACGGCAGGCCACAGAAACAGATGACCTTTACATCATCTGCCCTATAGACCACAAAGTCTGAAAGGGGAACTTTGACAATCTCTAATTAATTTAAAACTTTGCTTTTTTTCTCTACCACCAGAATTAGATGCGACCTTGCCCTGGTTTAGAATCCCTTAAATAACCTTATAGGTTTATTTTAAATGTTTTAGAGATTTAAAGATGATTATATTATGCCCCAAACTTACCACAGCATGACGAGGTTGGCAGCGGGCAAATGTTTAACCTGAGTTAGTCTGGACGATGGTTTTGTGTTTTATTTGGACTTCAATAGACCCTTTATTTTATATAGGGCCCTTCTTGGACCCTTCGTAATTTGTAAATTAGGATGTTTTTCGATAATGCTAAATATTGCTTTCGGCTCCTACATTATATCTTATCATGTCACAGGTAAATCCGGCTCTGCATAATGTGATAGAATGAGAGGCCATGCTGCAAGTTGATAGATTTTAGAGTTGTTTATATATCCTGACAAATTTATGTCGACATGTGTATGGTAATGAAGGAACTGAATTAAAGAATTGTTTTAAAGTGTGTCTTCTTGCCGCTCTGGCATTCTTCTTTCCTTTCAAGTGCACTTTGTAAACAAAAATGATGTTAGTTTTTTTTAGAGGTGTCACTTATGTCTGTGATGAACAAACTACGGTCCGCGGGCCATATTCGGCACGCAAAGCGAAGTCATCCAGCCTCTGCACACTTCAGTCCAGAAAACGCAAAAGGTTGACCTTCACTGACAAAGGTCAGACACGCAAACAGAGCGGTAGTCCTGTGCTAGGGGCAGATTATTCAATCATCATCGGCCTCCTTCAGTCGTAGAACGACTAGGGTTCATCATGATCGAGCACTTTTTCATATGGCTGTGGAACCCTATTTTGGAGAGACACTCCCGTCCACATATATTGCAGGTCAAGGTGGCGTTCGCATTGGTTGGTAGAGGAGCTGGCCATTTTTCCGTGTGTCACGCTTTTCTTCAAGCGCTGTGGCCCATGTTTTCTCGCTGTCCATAGCTTTCTTGGGCAGGCACAGGCGCACCAAACACAGCTGGCATAATGCTTGGTAGGAATCGCGTGGTGGCTGAGAGGCCTCTGGTTCGAAACCCTGGGAAGACTGACATTTTGATTTTCTGGATACCTGACATAAGTCGGGGTAAAAGTAAAGGCGGTTGGTCGTTGTGCTGGTCACATGACACCCTGGTTAACATGACCTTTACATCATCTGTCCTATAGATTGCAAGGTCGGAAAAGGAAATTTTCTGGTCATGTGGTATGTTCTTTGGGGGAAAAAATTCTCATTTGATTATTATTTATTAAAAAAAACTAAGCTTGTTTTAATTCCTTTTTTTTTTCATGGACCTCTAGGTTAAACGTAACACGAGAGGCAACTGGAAGCAACTGCCCTATGTTGTGTTAAAGAAGATTTACTCTCTGCTGCCCAACAAGGATCGCTTCAACATGTCCTTGACCTGCCGAGCTTGGGGTGACCCCCTGACGACACCCTCCATCTGGAGGAGTCTTAAGTTTAAGTTAGACAGAATAGAAGACGGGAGGACGGAGAAGTTTGTTAAGAAGGTGTTGCCATATTCTGTCAGGTACCTCAGCATTGACTGCGCAGGTGAGTCTCTTAAGATCTAGCAACTATTCTTATGTTAGGCACTTCCAATCTGTGTCTTATGCAGACACCTTAAACGGAGGTAACTCTAAAATATGGAAATAATAATAACACAGGCGAAAGGCTAGCAACATAAGTCAGTCAACGCTGATAGCGAATGTCGAATAAGACGTTTAATAATAACGCAGGGCACCTTCGAATGTCTTCAAGCTAAATCTACGTTCATAAAAAGCTCCTCTCTAAAGCCGTCAAAGGTATATATATATATATAGCTTTTATATAGCGCTACTTTCATGCTTATAGCATGCTCAGAGCGCTTTGGTCCAATCTCATTAGTGGACCAGTGGGGGGAGGGGGGGAGGGGGTATCTAGGAGTTGGTTTTCCGTGCTGCCTTAAGGTTATTCTTCCTAAAATCCAAGTTTAGTTTTTAACTAGTCACGTCCTTGTCACCAAGTCCAAACTTTCCCTTTCTATGAAACAAATAACGAAATTGTATTCTTGCCATAACTCTAAATAATTGGTTTGACTGCTAAGTTGGTTTCATTCCATTGGATCCTATGGCTCTCAGGAAATGACGTTATTGGTTCGATAAACGTTTCCATGAAAACTTTGACAGAAGTAAACAGAAATCTGTTTTTCTTGATCTTCTCGATCTACACGGGTTCAGAGGCTGGAGGGAGGGTTGCACTAATGGTCAAACATCAACAGTTTACTAATGGTCAAACATCAACAGTTTACTAATGGTCAAACATCAACAGTTTACTAATGGTCAAACATCAACAGTTTACTAATGGTCAAACATCAACAGTTTACTAATGGTCAAACATGAACAGTTTACTAATGGTCAAACATCAACAGTTTACTAATGGTCAAACATGAACAGTTTACTAATGGTCAAACATGAACAGTTTACTAATGGTCAAACATCAACAGTTTACTAATGGTCAAACATGAACAGTTTACTAATGGTCAAACATGAACAGTTTACTAATGGTCAAACATGAACAGTTTACTAATGGTCAAACATCAACAGTTTACTAATGGTCAAACATCAACAGTTTACTAATGGTCAAACATGAACAGTTTACTAATGGTCAAACATCAACAGTTTACTAATGGTCAAACATCAACAGTTTACTAATGGTCAAACATCAACAGTTTACTAATGGTCAAACATCAACAGTTTACTAATGGTCAACCATCAACAGTTAACTAATGGTCAAACATCAACAGTTTACTAATGGTCAATCGTTTCAAATTTTCAGACCTGGCGGTAAAACTATAAATAGCTAGCATTTTGGTGTTTCCGGTTTCATAAGTAGATCCAAAATGGAAGTGGAGAGGTGTGGAAAGAGAACTAAATAAGCTGCCTGTCTGTCTGTCTGTCTGTCTCTTTCCCTTTTTTTCCAGAACCTTGCGAGACTAATGTTAGTTCTTTAACAAAACGAAGTTTCATTTGTATTAAACTAAATTAATTGCTAAGGTTCTGAGGGGAAAACTGAAAATAATTTTTTTTATGATAAATAATTAACAGCTGCAGTTTAGATTATGAAATTGTTTACTTAGGTGCTTGCTATGAAAGATTTTAGGTAAATTCGCCATCTGAGCGCGAAAATTCGAGAGCAAAAAAAAAAGCTTACTATTCCACCTTAAATTAAATTTTTCTGCCTATCCTCAAATTGTCGGTATAACACTATTTTTTTTTCAAAGCTTTATTTAAAGAATAAATAAAAATGTTTAATAGCATATACCATATACGATATACTACATCTCTTTTCTGACAGAAGCTAAAGATGCTGTTATCAGAGAGAGAGACTCCTTGGCGTATTTGCAGGCGTTAATACGCTACTTTGTAGAGCAGAAGACAGACAAACTCGTGTCTCTACGGCTGGCCAACATGAGTCGAATTGTGGTTCGGTTGAGCAAGTTCAGCAAACATAAAGATTTCATATTTACGCTGCGCCGCTTCCTAGAGATACAAACACAGCTGAATGTCTTGAATTTGTCATGCGCTGGTTTTACTCTGGAGACGGGTGAGATGTGACTATTTAGAAAACTCATTATAATTAGAACTCTCTCTCTCTCTCTCTTTCTCTCTCTCTCTATATCTACCTATCTATCTATCTATCTATCTATCTATCTATCTATCTGTGTGTGTGTGTGTATGTTTTAAAAGTTAACTAACATGTTTAGATCCTGCGATCAATTGGTTAGATGATATTAAGAACTGATGGATGGACCCAGGGACATTCTAAAAATCCCGAAATTCGAAATCCCTGTCTTCAAAGGGCCTTAAATCCGAGACTCGGTTCGGAAGCTATGCGCGTTACTACTCAGATTTAGACGTGACTGGCTTTTATTATTATGTATAAAGAACTATTAACTTGTATGCTTATCTAAGCTACTAATGCCTAAGCGAAAGGCGTTGCGCCTAGGGAGGTACCACTTGCAGGACGTTGTTGTCTATGTGGGTAAGTGACGTAGAAATCATCTTTTTCTATTTTTAGCCTAGGTGTCATGTGACCAGCACGAACCACCATCTTTACTGTAGTGCGGTATCTACTTGAATTGTGTGGACTTCAAAAATCCCGAAGTTCGCGACTTGTACGTGATTTGTACTCGAGACCCTCTGTTCGGAAGCCACTCGGCCACCTTACTTTATACCGTGCTATGGCCTAATCATACAACGGAACATCTGCGGAGGGGGGGGGGGGGGTGAACATCAAATAGTGGAGTTTTCCCTGACGCCTTGTAGGAAGCGTGGGAAGACAACTCAGCTTAAACTAAACTTGTAATTAGATTTCTAGTCTACATCTACTTCTCCCCCTTGCCTCCGAGTACTGACAGAACAATTTCTAAATGTTTTCAACCAGTAACGAATTGTTTTTTTTAACCTCTCTAAGGTACCTCCATGCTGACAAAGGTGGGTCGCTCTTGTGGATCCAAAATTAAAAAGTTGATCATTGATGGATTGTTCGCACAAGAAGAAAATAAAGATCGTGCGGCGGTCGTGTTACTGGAGCCGTTCAGATTATTTACGGAAGTGACGTGTGAGTGGAACTTTTACCTTATAAATTATAGACATTAGTTCATTGGCGTATCTCCGAGTTAAGCTCTTCGTACTGTCTAATTGGAGACAAATATAATTTTTTGTAATAGCTATTTTACAAGGGCTAATAGTGACGTATATATTTTTTTCCCGGTCCGAGATGCTAGTCAAGGTAACTTGATAACATTTAAACTACATAACACGGAAAGAGTATGTACGATTAAAAAATACATAAGTGTGTTCGTTTTTTAGTAAATACAATTTGGTTAATAGACTAATATAAACACTATGGATATATGAGTGAAAGTAAAAAAAGGTAAGTAAATTACATAACATTAACATAACATTAACATAACACCCTTACCCTACGATCTAAAGAGCAGATGATGTAAAGGTCATCTGTTTCTGTGGGCTACGGTTAACGAGGATGTCATGTGGCCAGCACAACGACCAACTGCCTTTTACTTTTCCCCAACTAATGTCATGTACCCAATAAACCTGTGTGGTCTCAGTAACGCCCCTAAAATCCCAATTTTCACCAGGATTCGAACCCGAACCCTCGGTTAGGAAGTCAAGCGATTTGACACTCAGCACCAATGTGCATTAATTAAGACTAAGTCTAAGACTGCTTTATTGATCCTTATGGAAATTTGCTGTCATTACAAGGACTCTTTTTTCATATCGAGACAACACAACAGAAACATTCACATAAATAGAACAGACACAACATAAAGAGTTCATTCAGCGACTACACACAGGCATCTTGGTGCTTTTCATGTTTCCTGATCAACGAGTGGCGTTGATATAGTCTGACCGAGTAAGGAACGAACCAGTTTTTGTACCGCTCTGTTCTAGTCTTCATAGATAGAAGTCGCCCACTTCGCGACGACTTGACGTACTTATGATGGAGCAGGTGGCTGTTGTGTAGTTGGGTTGATTTAAATACACATAGTCCAATATAGAAATAAATTGATTATACCAAGAAAACTTCTTAATTTTGTTACATATATAGATGATCTATAGTTAACACAGGTCTGGAGTGCACATATGCTGTAACTATCTTAATGTACTGTTTCCCCTGACAGCATTGACGCTGAGCTATGAATACCTCTGTGACGATGTCCTGGAAGCATTCGTCAGCTACGGTCAGCTGGAGCAATTACGTATTTACGTGGAAGATGTAAGTCGTCTGGATCGGCTTACAAGCGAGTCCTGGCAAGTACTTCGAGATGAGTGCCCCAATTTGGAGGTCCATTTCGTCTTGCGTGTAGGTAACATGGTTGCTTAGATTTAGTTGTGCCAAAACTCAAACTCAGATTTAGTTTGAGATAACTTTTTGTTTTATCTCTAGCATTACAAGACAGCTATTTTTTTAGCTCCAACATTACAAGAGAGCTTATTCTTTTTTAGCACCAACATTACAAGAGAGCTTATTCTTTTTAGCTCCAACATTACAAGAGAGCTTATTCGTTTTAGCTCCAACATTACAAGAGAGCTTATTCGTTTTAGCTCCAACATTACAAGAGAGCTTATTCGTTTTAGCACCAACATTACAAGAGAGCTAATTCGTTTTAGCTCCAACATTACAAGAGAGCTTATTCGTTTTAGCTCCAACATTACAAGAGAGCTTATTCGTTTTAGCACCAACATTACAAGAGAGCTTATTCGTTTTAGCACCAACATTACAAGAGAGCTTATTCTTTTTAGCTCCATTGCAACAGAGCTTATTCTTTTAGCTCCAACATTAAAAGAGAGCTAATTTTTTAGCTGCAACATTACAAGAGAGCTTATTCTTTTTAGCTCCAACATTACAAGAGAGCTAATTTTTTTTAGCTGCAACATTACAAGAGAGCTAATTTTTTTTAGCTCTAACTTTACAAGAGAGCTAATTTTTTTAACTGCAACAATACACGAGAGCTTATTCTTTTTAGCTCCAACATTACAAGAGAGATAATTTTTTTAGCTCCAGTATTACAAGAAAGTCAGTTCTTTTTAGCTTCAACATTACAAGAGAGCTTATTCTTTTTAGCTCTACCATTACAAAATAACTTCTTATTTTTTAGCTCCAACATTAGAAAAGCGCTACTTCCTTTTAGCTACAACATTACAAGAGCGCTACTTCCTTTTAACTCCACCATTACAACACTGCTTATTCTCTTTAGCTCCAATGTTGCACTGACATGTATATTTAGCTTGATTAATGGATGTGTGAAACCTGTGTATTTCTATTAGACGTGTGTAGCTTTAAAGTTCCAATATTATATGTGAGGGATTAGCTCCAATATTACATGTGAAGGATTAGCCCAACTATTACATGTGAAGGATTAGCTCAAATATTACATGTAAAGGATTAGCTCCAATATTACATGTGAAGGATTAGCTCCAATATTACATGTGAAGGATTAGCTCCAATACTACATGTGAAGGATTAGTTCCAATACTACATGTGAAGGATTAGCTCCAATATTACATGTGAAGGATTAGCTCCAATATTACATGTGAGGGATTAGCTCCAATATTACATGTGAGGGATTAGCTCCAATATTACATGTGAAGGATTAGTTTCAATATTACATGTGAAGGATTAGCTCCAATATTACATGTGAAGGATTAGCTCCAATATTACATGTGAAAGACTAGGTCCAATATTACATGTAAGGGATTAACTCCAATATTACATGTGAAGGATTAGCTACAATATTATGTGTTAATTGTTTTAAGCTCCAGTATCAAACATGTCTCACTTGTTTATATAGTTCCATAACCACATATTTGTTAGTTGTTATTTTTTTAGCTCCATTATAACATAAGTGGAAGCTGTTTATTTAGCTTCAATTTGACGTGTGTAACATGTTTTTAACTCCAATTTGACATGTATTTTTCTAGTTTTTTCGGCTCCAATATTACATTATGCGATAACCTGTGAGCAGTGTAGAACAATAGCTCGTGAAGCGGCAACGAGCTGTTATCCTAAACTGCTCACATGTTTCGACGCTGCAAGTCAGTGTTGATGCCTATATTATAATTGCAATTATAGTTAAACGGAGAGAGAGTTTTGGTTGTTTAGTTAAAATATTAATGAAGTTATTTGGGTATATATAGGCCTACATAAATATGTCATGATGTCACTGTAAGAGTGTTATGTTTCTGTCCTCACGTCTTTGTTTTTATTCAGAACGTCTTTCACCACCTGAAATTCAAGAGAATCATGCTGCATGGCATCCCGCTGGTCTCACTAGACTGGGAATTTAAAAAGGACCTCTCTGACAGTGACTGGGATAATCAAGACGTGTGTTTATGTATGAAGTATACAGCCATACACTTCCATGTAAGCTTTTGCTTCTATTCTTACATGCTGACCACTCTGCTAGTGAGGTGCTTATAAAAATAGAAGATTCTATAGTTATATAATATTTGCCACAAACTTAATTTAAAGCAGTGACCTGTAAAGGGGACTAATTCAGCTTATACCATTACTTCAGTCAAGTACAATTTCTTTCCCTTTATCAAAATACCAAACAAGTAATTAATTAACAATAGTTAATAAACTAATTGGTTAATGTTTTAAATTGATACTTGTGTTGCCTCGTGGAAGTGACTTAATAGGAGAAGCTGATGAATGTTTATACTGTCAAGATATAGAACATTTTGTGGTTTTATTTAAATATATATATTAAAGTAATTTAAAAATGCGATCGCTTGGGTATATAGCTCATAACACTATGGGCACGGTGGCTGAGTGTTTAAGCGCTTGAGCTCCGAATCTGGAGTCCTGGGTTTCGAATCTCGATGAAGACTGGGAATATCGGCGATTCTTAAAGAGCGCCTGAGTAGCTGAAAGTAAAGACGGCTGGTCGCTATGCTGGCCACGTGACACCCTGCTAATTAACCGTTAGCCAAAGAAACAGAAAACCTTGACATCGTATGCCTATAGACCGGAAGGGGTTAAAAAAAAAAGGGGGGGGGAACTTTTTTTTGTTCTTTAACAACACTCAAGTCGTAGGTTTGCTCCCCTGATACTAATCAATTTTTACTAACTCACTTTGTCTTTTATATATATATATATATATATATATATATATATATATATAAGGTGTGTACACCTTATTTCTCCCACACCCATTCTCGGATCAAGCTGAAACTTTGCATAATTATTTATTGACACAGATAAGACGTGAATCCATAACAAAAAGAAAGAAATAACCACAGCACTATCTCTCCCTCACGTAATCTCCGATCAAGTTGAGACCGGTACTTTAAAAAATTATTTATTGTACCTGTGAAGACATGAATCAATTAACAAAACTGCTTAATTAGTCAATTAATTGTTGATAATTAGTTATTGTGCTAGAGACAGAGTAAGGAGAATAACTTGTATATTTTTTTAAATTGGTAGATATAGTTTTTAGGGCGGAGTTCTTCCCCAATAGAAAAGCTACGCCTTTTTTTTTCTTTTCTTTTTTTAATTACCAAAAAAAAAAAAGGTATATTTTGTTTGCTTTAATATTTCATCCTAAAGTAGAAATTGATCTATAGGTTTTAAATGTATAGGTTACTCCCCTTTAGCATTTTTATTACGCCCTGTTCTAAGTTAATCATGAAGAGGGTGCAAGAGTGTCCTTGCCCATTTCTTAATAGCTCCATCAGCAGTGGAACGGTTATGGCTCTTGGCTTTGCTCCGTGACGGAATCAAGCTCTGGACTTGAATCAGTAATTAAACCACACTCATAAGTTAAAGCATGATGAGTCTTAAGAAGTAATGCCCAAACTAAGGCCCGTGTTCTAAATCCGGCCCGAAAAGTTCTTCGACCCCTCTAAACTCCTCCCACGTAGCATAATGAAGCCACTAAACTTAGGACTGGACGGCTTTTTGCGATGACAGGAGTATCGAAAATTTAAATTGCCCTGCCCAGGAATATGTTCAGTATCAAACTAAGTTAACAACAATCGTATTTGTATAGACAAGTTATGTTAACAATATAGGGATACTCCAGTAAGAACTGCTAATTAAAGTTGAAAGATTGGAAATAATAATTTTGATGATGTGACATTGCCCTCGATAAGTCTAGGGGCGAGGTAGCAACAGATAATATTAGATTTAGTTTATTTTCAAACAAGATTATTATATTTAAAGGTATTCTAGATCTTATAGGTAACTTTCTTTTTCGTCATTAGAACACAATACGTCACATCACTCTAACTGTGGAGTTTTGCTTCTTTGAGCTCAGATTGGTGTTTTTGGAGATAGTCAAGAGGTCAGTCGATAATGTTTTTCCGCCAAATAGAATAATAAGAGGAATTGGTTGCGAAGGTTAAACATGTGGGCATTAGCTATGGTCGGAAAGATGTTGCCCACACAGCAGTTCTCCCCTTTTCGCAAAAGCTGATGTGTACGAACGAACATCAGGACGATACAGTTTGGGATCAGCAGCCTAACAGGCTCTAGCAGATTGAATCACTTGTGCTGCAGGCTCTACCAGGATGAGTCACTTGTGCTGCAGGCTCTACCAGGATGAATCACCTGTGCTGCAGGCTCTACCAGGTTGAATCACTTGAGCTGCAGGCTCTACCAGGTTGAATCACTTGTGCTTCAGGCACTACCAGGTTGAATCACTTGTACTGCAGGCTCTACCAGGTTGAATCACTTGTGCTGCAGGCTCTACCAGGTTGAATCACTTGAGCTGCAGGCTCTACCAGGTTAAATCACTTAAGCTGCAGGCTCTACCAGGTTAAATCACTTGTGCTGCAGGCACTACCAGGTTGAATCACTTGTGCTGCAGGCTCTACCAGGTTGAATCACTTGTGCTGCAGGCTACCAAAGCGTCGCCGGCTGTTGATTTTTCTTCATGGTTGACTCATGAAGCCTTTCCCTTGTTTGGGTAGGCAGCAGAGGTTTCAATTCAGAGACTAACATCCTCTCCTACCCAAAGCTTACTGGTTTAGGCCCCAGTTTTACGCCTTTGTCATATCTGTTCCGCCGGACCTTACACGTGAAGGCCAGAATATAGACTGGTTTTTAAAGTGTATTTGAGACGCGTGCCATTGATAGCTAGTGCGGGTGTTTATTTTAATCACTACTTTCGACAATGACGGAGGCGGTGTGGCTCGAGTTCGAAACCTGGTGAAGTCTCGGATTTTTCATTTCGAAAAATTTAGTGCGCCTCTGATTCTACACAGTTTACATTGGTGACTGATTTAAGTTGGGGAAAAGTATAGACGGTTGGTAGTTGTACTGGCCATACGACACCCTCGTTATCAGTACCCTCGTTATCAGTACCCTCGTTATCAGTGGGCCACAGAAACAGATAGGCAAGGTCTGAAAAGGAAACTTTAACTTACTTTGACAATGACAACAATATGGTTAAAATGTTATCAATTAACCTGAAATGTGCAACTAGGCTTGCGTAGTCATGTGAAACACTGCACTCATTCTTAATCTTACGAATCGATGACATTTTCTTTATTATTATCATTAAACCTGTAATTGTAAATTAATTAATATTTTTATAGTAATGCTGAAATTGTTATTCTGTTGTTTAACTAACTGATAATCGCTTCTACCTGCTACAACCATGGACATATTTTTTTTTGTTTCTTTCGAAGGTGTTTGAAAATTGAGACAGTGTCCCTCAATGTACCGTATGATCTTTGGTTTAAGAGGATTTTGGCCTGCGGTACACTCTGGGCCTGCATTGAACAGCCCAGGACTCGGCTCCGGGAGTTGAACTACAACGGGGTCAATATTCATCTAGTTGGATCAAAATTGCATATGTCAATCAAAAGGTTGCTAGAAATCACTACTGTAAGTAATTTGAGTGCACAATAGCTCGTTTTTATTTTGGGGGATATGGCTTCTTGAGCACAATCATTATCTCCGAGTCACTGAATGGTCTGTGGAGTACCGTCCTCCCCATGTTATGGAGTTACTCGGCCTAGGATAGGGTGTTGAAAGTCCCATGATATATGGTGGCGTCCTCTCTAAGATGCGGAGTTGACCTTCAACATAAGGGGATAATGGTGATGTCCACCTAAGACATGGTGTTGTCCTCCCTAAGATATGGTGTTGTCCTCTCTAGGATATGGCGTTGTCCTCCCTAGGATATGGTGTTGTCTCCCTAAGATATGGCGTTGTCCTCCCTAGGACATGGTGTTGTCTCCCTAAGATATGGCGATGTTCTCCCTAGGATATGGTGTTGTCTCCCTAAGGTATGGCGTTATCCTCTCTTGGATATGGTGTTTTCTACCCTAAGATATAGTGTTGTCCTCCGCAATATATGGTGCTGTTCTCCCTAATATATGATGTTGTCCACCACATAATATGGAGATGCTATCTGGCTCTAAAACTCACAACGCATATTAGATATCTCGTTCATAGATATTTAGGATTGCCACTTTCTGTCTCCTGCAGGGGGCGGGGCTCAGGGACATGACAGAATGAAAACCTGACAGAATGAAGACTCGACAGAATAATAACATGACAGAATAAAGACACGACAGAATGAAGACTTGACAGAATAAAGACATGACAGAATAAAGACATGACAGAATAAAGACATGACAGAATAAAGACCTGACAGAATAAAGACCTGACAGAATATAGACCTGACAGAATAAAGACCTGACAGAATAAAAACCTGACAGAATAAAGACCTGACAGAATAAAGACATGACAGAATAAAAACATGACAGAATAAAGACACGACAGAATAAAGACATGACAGAACAAAGACATGACACAATAAAGACATGACAGAATAAAGACATGATAGAATAAAAACCTGACAGAATAAAGACCTGACAGAATAAAAACCTGACAGAATAAAGACCCATACGTTTATTAAAAAATATATTGGACATACATTTTTGTCCAACAATTTTCTGTACTAATATGTTGACGTCATTATAAATTTGTCTCTCTTAGGTTAAAAAAAGTCCTTTCCACAACTTAAAAGGAATGATTAGCTTAGGCATACGTCTGCCTCGTGTTAGAAGATGAGGAATAGAGCCTGTTATTTCAACGCCACTTTGTGGCTGCCCGATTGCCATGAGTAATAGAGCCTGTTATTTCAACGCCACTTTGTGGCTGCCTGATTGCCATATTTTGTTATTATCTTATTAAGCTATTTATATATGAATTGTTATGTTGAGAGTGATAGATGGAATGAATATTTTATATCACTTTTATTTTACTTATATGAATACCCACGCTATATAGTTCTGAACTAACCTTTATAATAAAAATATTCTTCAATGACATTATACCTTGTCCTTGTTTGTTTTTTTATCTATTTTATTTATACTGTTACCATCTAGTCCCAAAATAAACCAAAAGGATAATAACACATTTTTATCTAAATACTTAGCATTCGATTTCCTTTAAATCTTCATTACATTTAAAAACAAATACTAAAGTTTTATCTAAAGATCTCAGTATTGGAAGCTATTGCCAACACATTCTTTAGTCTGTACCCAGGGCCGGTCCTACAGATTGCGGGGCCCTATGCGAAACGGATTGTGCGGGGCCTAGTCTGGGTAGGGATAAGGACAATAAGAGAAACTTAAGATTTTGTGTTAGAAAATAAATTCGTCTTTGCATTTTATTCTTTCTTTAATTAGTGCAAAATCACGATCAAATTAACTTGACGAGCCAACTACAATAAAAGGTAGAATTCCAAAATAAGCCGATAAACATTTATTAGATTTACTATCGACTAGCAAAATATCGCTCTAGATTTAGATCTATATTTAAATGCCATGGACTATTACAGTAAATTAAGTATTGGAATTTACTGTTTTGGTTAATATTCGCTCTATTAATTTTATTAAATGAAAGCTGACAATGCCGTTTTTTAAAAATAATTTACAACTAGATTTAGCGCGGGGCCTATGAAAGTGCGGGGCCCACTGCGGCCGCATAGATTGCAGTGCCCTAAGGCCGGCCCTGTCTGTACCCCTTCAGCAGTAAATACTATTTATAGTTATCCGGATAATCGCTATATAATAAATCTCCGAGAGACAATAAAATTAAAAAGTTACAAAGAATTATAGATCACGTATATGTCACTAAATAAGAAATACGATAAAAGGATGCGATATACTGCTAAACTAAAGTTTGGTCGTAGAGCGGGTGATGTCATTCGTTTGTCACCGCGGCAGAGTAGTTAAATCTATTTTGCTGTAACGATATTGTCACTGCCATCCAAGTCTCGAGCGAACATTAAATGTGCCAGGTAGTATTTTACACGCAGTAGGCTGCTCTGCCTCAACGTGGTACTCGGGTGGAAACGACCATTAGAGGAAGTGGTTAGGCTAAATGAATAGCAAAACAAAACTCCCGTGGGAGTGTCCAAGGGAACGCGAGAGTGGTCCCATTGCACGAAGCGGAGTTGAAAGAGAGCTCCCACGGCCCTGTCGATAATCCATACGCCGTACCTCAAGGAAGCGTAACACTAATGGCGAGTCCTTCACTGTTAGCTTGGTACAACATAGGAAAATGGCGGAGGTTCCCGGTGTACTTGGCCTTCGGCCATGCATTCTAGCCCATGCGCCCGGAGTGCCAGATATATCGGAAATAGCAATGCTTTACATAGGCATTGACTCGGATCTCTTCCAGACAGAACAATTGTTCAAACAGGTTTTTTTTTTTTTTCTGTTGCTCAATCAAGTTTTTTTTTTCAAACCTAGAGCTCGAAGAGCCTTCGGCTCAGCACTTTGACAATCAAACGGTAGTATTTTTAAAAAGTTGTCTTCATTGTGTTACATTTCAGTGACACAAGGCCGTTGTTACAGTGTCGTATAGCATAGTTCATTACCTATAGTGTCCTGCATGTGCTGCATTTTCTTGCATGCTCCTGTTTATAATTGTAGTGTCCTTATGAACTGTAGTGTCCTTCATGCCTTGTGGTGTCCTGCATGTCCTACAGTGCCTACTTGGGGATATTACTTAGAAGTCGAGTACTGAAAGAATATTCGGTTGACTTGAATGAAAGAAGAACTACCGAATAGGATATTTTACGTATCAGAATATGGAACATAAATTGAAAAACCATAGAACCATTATAAGATATTTTTGCGCACTTGAGTTATAGTTCAGGGTATTTACATGCTCCCCTCTCCTCCCCCCCCCCCCGCTAAAGTTATGTGGAGTAACTCTAGTCCGTCTTGCAGAAATAAAAGAGTGATCTCTCGGAGAAAGAGAGAGAGAGAGAGAGATAGAAGATTCTTTTTTTAAAAATGCTTATGTAAAGGGGAAGAACTCCGCCTTTATAACTAAATCTATCAATAATGTACACGTTATTTCCCTTATACGATATCAAACAAAATAATTAATTACTAGTAATTGACTACTATAGTATTTTTGTTTGTTGATTCATATTTTGTTACATTTCAACTTTAAATTTCGAATAAAGTATTACATTATTATGTTAGAAACGAACGAATCACATTCTCTGGCACTGCCATGGTCAAGTTTCGTTAAAGAGAAACAAAATTCATTGTAGTCCGTTTATCAGTGTCCACTGTGGGATTTTTAAGTGTTGTGGCAGGTCTGCAGTAGTACCGCCCTCTGACAGGTAACGAGAATCTTCCTAGGAATGTAAAGGACTTTAAGGTATCTATGAGGTCAGTTGTAATTTTCCCCTCGGTTGATATAACAATGGAGTATATTGTTTTGTTGGATGACTTCCATAAACATTTAATCTCCAAGCCTAGGTTCTCATATTTTCTTTGTTGTTTTTTTTTTCATTTCAGTTTTTCCTAGATTATAAGACAGTGGTACGGCGATGTCAATTAAGGTAGCTGATTTGTTCTTTCTTTTTTAATCAATGAATAGCAAATAAGGGCGATTAAAATCCACCGTCTTGTATGGTCAAGATAAGCCCATGCCAGTACAGCAGACTTGAGAATCTCTTGTATCGAGTATGTGTTATAATAAGGAATATCCTTACAGGTCAAATTATGTTTCAAACTTTGCAACTTGATTATGGTGACCTAAGTAAGCAGATTCTGATAAGGCTGAACATCCTGCCATTATATTTCAATTGACTCACCCACATTTCCACATTTTCAGCATTTGTCAACAACGGTTACTCTCAGGATATGAATTCTGGAATTTTTTTTTGGTCCTAATTACTTTGTACAGTATTGCTGTAACGAAGCCTTCTGCTTTAATGTAGAAAAGATCTGCTATGAGCCATGTTAAGGAAGCAGCCTTTTCAATGTTGTCCCCGTCTAATTAGACCGATGTTACGTGGAGTGTTTTCTTCTTCCCGTTGGCGAATCTCGTGCACGACCTCGTTCAAACCGACATTAACACCATTATTATTGTATTATTATTATTTATATATTGCTTTAATAAGTTATAGGAAGAAAGGTTTTATGTTATATAACGTATATTGTAACAAGCCTGTATAACATATTTATGCCAAGGGATTGTAACGAATTTCTTTTAATGTAACTATAGTCATTTCGGGGTGTCGTTCAATATAGCAGACACCAATCCTAAGCGCGATAAAAAAAAAAGGCATTAAAAATAGTCTGCTTTCATAGTTAATTAACTAATTTTCAAACATCATTGTATTATATGTACATCTGTCAGACTTGTAATGAAATGGAAATAAACTCTATTAATTTATTTATCCTTTAGCGACCTTCCGTTTACACTATGTATAATGTACAATAATCTGATACAAAGAAATGTCTGTAATTCAAATACTTTAAAGAAAAAACACTTATCTTATCTTAGAGGAAAAACTCCATATTCATAACTATCAATAATGTAAAATTTATTTTTATTTTTCGATATCAAAGAAATTAATTAGTTGCCAATAATTAATTGACTAGATAATTTTTTCCAATTGCTATATATTTTGTTAGGAAGAATAAATAGTTTTGTAAAGTTTCAGCTTGATCAGGGAATAGGTGTGGACAGACATAGTGGATATAATCTTTAAAAAATACAACAGATTTATTCAATGGAAGTTTACATTGATAAGTAAAGTTATTACAGAGACATTGGGACGTGAAACTAAACAATGTGTTCAACTCCAATTGTGCTTTTACCAATATAAACACCTTCATCTTTATCTAGCTGATTTCCAGAATGGTTGTGTGGGTGACCAAACCAATAGCCTAGACCTGATATAGGTTGCCCCCATATAAAGATTGGAGAACCACTGCTTCCTTTACATGTTGCGTTATCATAGCTGTAACGACACCAGATTTGATTGGATCTCACTTCTTTCAGTATCTTCCTTTTCGGTGCCGATGCGAAGTCACGTGTTTTACCGACGCTCATTCGTTTGGCCCATTGATGAGGATGTCCGAAAATGACCACCAAATTGACATCTTTATACATTCGTTCTTGAGATTTCTTGTACAGCTCAGCCATAAGCTTTTGGTAATCATTCACAAGATTTTCTAGCTTTCCAATTAGTTCAGAATCATCAACCACACATTCAAAAGCACACCAGTCATTTTCAAATTCTAGATCTTTGTCTGTCTCTATAAGTCTGTCGCCAATCAATTTGTTTGTGACGTCTATGTGATCTAATGAAATTCCATCGCTAGAAGTACTGCCTATGTCAGCATCATCTTCTTGAGAACTTTTGCTGCCTTTGTCAAAGTCATCTTCTTGAGAACTTTTGCTGCCTTTGTCAGAGTCATCTTCTTGAGAACTTTTGCTGTCTTTGTCAGCATCATCTTCTTGAGAACTTTTGCTGCCTTTCTCAGAGTTATTTTCTTGTAAACTGTTGCTGCCATTATCAGAGTCATCTTCTTCTGAACTTTTGTTGGATTTTTCGGCGTCACCTTCTTGGGAATTTTCGCTGTGGTTGTCAGAGTCATGATGTTGTGTATCATTGGCACTATCGTCGTCTTCATTTGTGTCTTGATAATTGTGATTTAGTACAAAACAAGTTTTCATCTTATTCCAAATTTCATTAACAGCCTCAAATTTTTCTTTGGTTCCCTCCCTGTAATCATTAAAAGTGTGATAGGCAGTTGTAATGGTCACAATAGCATACGGACTATTTGTTGGCACCTTTTCTGTAGGACAATGCCTTTGACGTTCTATTTTTGCGATAAAACCTGTTCCGGCGTATTCCCACACATTTTTAACGACTGCTTTCTTTTTCAACAGAATTATTCCCGTCAGATCTGACATGCAATTCAAAAACGTATGAAGTTTCTGGCGATCATCTTCAGTCATTTCTTTTGGTAATTTTGGAAAGTATTTCTTTTGAATAAAATCATCGTAGGTAAAGTAGTCACGATGATGTATAGCACAAGTTACCCTCTTTACAAACTCTGCAAAAAAAAATTAAAACTGACTGAATATGCTTATCAAATTACAAGTAGGTCTATAATTGCATACATGTAACTTTGTTAATAAACAAAAAATGCTAACATATTATGTACTGAGTGGTTAAGCTCTCGGCTTCTGAACCTGAGGTCCTGGGTTCGAACCTCGGTGAAGGCTGGTATTTCGAATTTCAGGATTTTTAGGGCGTCCCTGAGTCCACCCAACTCTAATGGGTACCTGACTTTAGTTGGGGAAAGTAAAGGCGGTTGGTCGTTGTGTTGGCCACATGGCACCCTGCTAGTTAACCGTTGGCCACAGAAACAGATGACCTTAACATCATCTGCCCCATAGATAGCAAAGTCTGAAAGGGTAACTTTACTTTACTTACTATTATGTACTAAAACATATAATTGACTTTCTTTGATTAATCAAAATAAACATTTAAAATATTTTTTAAAAAAAACAATACCTCCTTTATGCAGCTTATTGAGCGATTGTTGTTTTCATAAAAATTACTAAATGTTAGAAAACAAACATGCTTATACCCCCGCCCCTTCCAATGATAAGCATTTAGATCTAGACTTATACGTAACTGTGCACAAAATTATTTATTATAAATTAAACTCTTAATTCCTGAACGCGATAATCCTTCTCAAGAACGCGATAGTCCTTTCAAAACTGATCAAGACCTACATTTAATCTCTAGCCAAATTTACATTTATTTATTTTTACTTTGAAAAACTATAACGGTCAAACTAGAGTTTTTTCCAAGTGTGGCCAGCAATGTTGTAATTCTTTTCTCATCGATATTCATACAAGTGATCCTTCTTCCCTATTTCCATTAGTGAATGGAATGGGTTGCCTGAATCAGCCAGGAAAACCAACGACTTGGCAGAGTTTAAAACATTGATTAACATGCATGACTAGATTGACACATGAAATGCGTAGGACGTAATTGTCTTCTTTTTTGTTCCGTAATATATAAGATAAACATCGACTGTTAAATTTCTAGGAAAATCGTTAGAGCCATTTTTGAGATCAGCGACCTCCCCCCCCCCCTCCATGAAGGAGTGAATAGATGTATTGTATAAAGAGGAGTGAATAGATGTATTGTATAAAGAGGAGTGAATAGATGTATTGTATAAAGAGGAGTGAATAGATGTATTGTATAAAGAGGAGTGAATAGATGTATTGTATAAAGAGGAGTGAATAGATGTATTGTATAAAGAGGAGTGAATAGATGTATTGTATAAAGAGGAGTGAATAGATGTATTGTATAAAGAGGAGTGAATAGATGTATTGTATAAAGAGGAGTGAATAGATGTATTGTATAAAGAGGAGTGAATAGATGTATTGTATAAAGAGGAGTGAATAGATGTATTGTATAAAGAGGAGTGAATAGATGTATTGTATAAAGAGGAGTGAATAGATGTATTGTATAAAGAGGAGTGAATAGATGTATTGTATAAAGAGGAGTGAATAGATGTATTGTATAAAGAGGAGTGAATAGATGTATTGTATAAAGAGGAGTGAATAGATGTATTGTATAAAGAGGAGTGAATAGATGTATTGTATAAAGAGGAGTGAATAGATGTATTGTATAAAGAGGAGTGAATAGATGTATTGTATAAAGAGGAGTGAATAGATGTATTGTATAAAGAGGAGTGAATAGATGTATTGTATAAAGAGGAGTGAATAGATGTATTGTATAAAGAGGAGTGAATAGATGTATTGTATAAAGAGGAGTGAATAGATGTATTGTATAAAGAGGAGTGAATAGATGTATTGTATAAAGAGGAGTGAATAGATGTATTGTATAAAGAGGAGTGAATAGTTTCTTTGCTGACTGTTTGGTACATGCAATACATTTATCTTTCAATACAAAGTTACCACAATCTATGTGTACATCTAAAGAAATACATTTATTCATTCACAACTTGACCACAACATATGTCAGGTGCCTATTACAGTTGGATTTAGGGGTAAAGGCCTTAATAATATGGAAGTAGAAAGTCCCGGTGACCGCCTCGTCTCGGGTGCCTAGCTTAATATCATTCATCCACTACCATAGGACATCAGATGCTTGTCTCGTCACCTTGTAAGTCTCAAATAGCTAGACAGTTTCATTAACTCTCAGTGTGCTAACAATCAAGATTTCTGTCACGATTCATGGAATAGTAAAAAATCTGATTTTTAAAGCTTTTTATATTTCTGAGACCTTAGCCTGAAATGTGGGGGTTAGACAGAAGAAAAACATTTATGTAATTTTTACAAAATTAGAAAAAAAACTCTTTTTTTTTTAAATTTAACATTGATTTGAGACAAGTAAAAATATTTCTTTAAATTTTCACTTTAAGTAGGACATAGCATCACATTGAATACCGCGATTAAAAAAAATAAGCAAATAAGACATAACCTACGTGAAGTCAGAGAAAAAAATCTTCTTATATAATATAGACGTTACTTCAAAGCAGCATATACTATGTTCCATCCTACGCGTCATGCCTTCAGTCATGCATATTAACCAATGACCTAAATTCTGCCAAGTCACTGGTTTTCCAGGCTGTCTCAGGCAACCCATTCCATGCTCTAATAGCCCTAGGGAAGAAGTACTTAATAGTGTAGTACTAATACACGTGTGTAACTTCTGCGCACTATTGCAACACATTTATAAAGCACAAAAGAATGACGGAATGTGTTCCGCTATTTAGTTACTGCTACATAGGCCTACATTCTAGATCACATCGATCAACTTCAGAAAACTAAAGCTAACAATAAAACCCTAGAAAACACGCCCTCGTTAACGATTGATTTTAACTTCAATGTGATTTTTTTTCCCCACAGCATTTTGATCTCGTGAGAGATTTTCAATTTTCGGATGTAAGAAAATCAAGCTTAAACTTAAACAGCACAAAGCAGAGATGGAGCTCGTTTCAAATGTCAAATCTTTTCTGTTTGGGTATTACAAGTCTATTTAATATCTATTTATAGATATTATTCATTACTCATTGGGACTGTTTCACCTAGTCTCATCACATAGTGAAGTAATAAAAAAGGAATACTGAAACGCAAAGGTCTAAATTCCGGAAGCTGTTTACAGCATCACTAAGTGAATAAATAGAACAGAAATAATTAAAGACAAAGGTCTAAATACCGAAAGTAGCTTGTAAGATAACTTACTAAACCAGGGGTTCTCAACCTGTGGGTCGCGACCCCCTTGGGGGTCGAATGACGATTTGCCAGGGGTCGGCTAAAACCATCGAAAATATGGATTGTTTTTGTCTATTCTTCTATTGCTGTATGTGTGTGTGGGGAGGGGGGTCGCGGCAGAGTGGGGGATTGTAAAAAGGGGTCGCCGGGCTTAAAAGGTTGAGAACCGCTGTACAAAACGTTCCCAAATATAACACAGAAGAGTTCCGTGGTTTCTAGTTCGTGTTTCATAATTTATTACATGTTTCTCAACTCCCCTATATGCTTCAAAGTCCATCAGCTCAGCTCAACAATTTATATATAGATTTATATATAGATTTATATATAGCATGCCGCGCCACTAAAAAAATGTTTAGCTACTGGAAGCATAAACATCTCTTAAACTTTATGTTCTGTGATATGTTCCATATTTTGTGAATTGGAATATCCTATTCGGTAGCTCTTGTTTCGTATTAAGTCAATAGAATTTCTTTTTTTTTCCTCTGTACTTGGTTTCTAAAATGTAAGATTCCCACGTTTACAAACACGTCATGGCACTGAAGGACATGCAGGACACTACAGGACAAGTAGGACACTACATGCAGGACACTACAGGACAAGTAGGACACTACATGCAGGACACTACATGCAGGACACTACAGGCCAAGTAGGACACTACATGCACGACACTACAGGACAAGTAGGACACTACATGCAGGACACTACAGGACAAGTAGGACACTACATGCAGGACACTACAGGACAAGTAGGACACTACATGCAGGACACTACAGGACAAGTAGGACACTACAGGACATGAACGACACTATATGACAGGAAGGATACTATATGAAGCTGCATGAAAACTGAAAACCAATGCAATGTGTAATAATATTAGGCAGTATTTATATAATATATATAAAATC
The DNA here is from genome assembly GCA_030265305.1 of Biomphalaria pfeifferi. NCBI lineage: Eukaryota > Metazoa > Mollusca > Gastropoda > Planorbidae > Biomphalaria > Biomphalaria pfeifferi. The sequence continues at coordinate 222,952 of JASAOG010000209.1, forward strand.
AGGCAGATATGAAAAAAAAATGTAACCTACTCCAGTAAGTTAGCCGAACTGAATAAAAGCACAACAGTCACTGAAATGTAACACACTCAAATCAGCTTTCTAAAATACTTCCTGGCAAAGTCGTTGTTCGCGCCAGACTTGGCGGGCAGTGACAATGTCATTACAACTACTAGATTTAACTACTCCTCGGTGGTACCAAACGAATGACATCACCCATTCTACAACCACCCGATAGTTTAGCCGTAAATCAAGCCGTTTTATCATATTCCCCATTTTGTACCGTGTACATGATAACTATTTCTTAGAACTCTTTGAGTTTTAGTGTGTGTCGGACATTTTAATCTGTTGCGATTATCCGAATAACCATAAATAGCTAGTTTCTAGTGCAGGGGTTCTCAACCTGTGGGTCGCGACCCCCTTGGGATTCGATTGACGATTTGCTAGGGGGTCGCCAAAGACCATCGAAAAAAATGGATTGTTATTGTCTATGCATCTATTGCTGTATGTGTGTGTGGGGGGGGGGGGGGGGGTCGCGGCAGAGTGGTGGATTATAAAAAGGGGTCGCGAGCATAAAAGATTGAGAACCGCTGGTCTAGTGTCTGGTTGGTAACTGATGTCCTCATTTTAAGGTCAGCACAGTGAGTTCTTCCGAATGAGGATGAAGAGAAGGTCTAGTTGATAAAGACAAACATGGAACAGAACTGGCCGATATTTTTATCTCACCAAGATATATATCAATTTCAAGCCAAGACCCTACACAGCGAGACAAGAAGGCGAGTTAGACGAGAATCAAAGGTGGTGCCATGCCAGACACACTACCTATTTAAAAAAAAAACAGATTTGAAATTAGGAAAGCTATTTTGGTGAGGCGGACACTTCCTGACTGTTTGATTTATATCCATGTTAAAATAGAAGATTGGATGGTTAGAATGAAACTTGAGAAAAGCAAAGGCGGTTGGTCCTTGTCCTGGTCACATGACCCCCTTCTAAACGTGGGCAAGAAACAGATGACCATCATCTGCTATACATTATAAGGTCTGAAAACGAATATCTGATATTACGAACCACGCGCTGCGTGGGTCTGTTTAGACTTAAGAGGGATTAAATTCCTTTTTTTTTAATGTACAAGCATTCTTTTCTTTTTGTTATCTCTGCGATAAGGCGCACCGTTGGCACCCGCTCCAAAGATTAGACACACTCACTGTAAGGGAAGCGTGTGATAAAACCTTATTTCTCGTAGCGTAGTGATACATTTACTGGCAGTTCGCCATATCCCAAGGACTATTTCGGTTTTTGATTTTCCAGAACATGTGCGGTCATGTTTTTTTGATCGATGAGGTCAGGAGTCACCCCACATGGACAGTGACGTCATACGAAGTGCTAACTACAGCAAAAAAAAAGAAAAATTTATGACATTTTCAGGCTTAACTTTCTAGCAAGAGGTCATACGTAAATAATGGATCAACCTTTTACCTTTGACATTGTACTTCATTAGCTTTAAGTTTACTTAGTAACATATTAATGTTTTGCTATATTTAGGCGAGAAAGATTCTAATACCAGAACAAATTATCGATAGTCAATGTAACTTAGCAAGAGCGTTATTACATTATTTGTGTGACCAGTCGATTCTTGGGCAATGAGTTTAGGAACTAGTAAATCTTCTCAATCTACATTTAGAAATACGGAGTGTAAGTACTATGTAAAGTAGATAATAGTAATACCTTAAGAATAGTTTAATTTAATTATATAGTATTATTAACAAACATAATGTAGGCTCAGGGCGCTGTGATAACTTACAAATACTGTAGGCTCAGGGCGCTGTGATAACATAACATACATACTGTAGGCTCAGGGCGCTGTGATAACATAACATACATACTGTAGGCTCAGGGCGCTGTGATAACATAACATACATACTGTAGGCTCAGGGCGCTGTGATAACATAACAAACATGAGCACGAGGGAAAAATTGACAAATCGAACAGATCCTCATAATGTTTTTGAATGTAGTGAAGTATGTGGTTGGTCTGAGATCAATAGGGAGCAAGTTTCAAACCTTTCTTCTAAGCAATGAAAAAGCCAGTGAATCGTGTTGTTGTTTTGGGGGGGAGGGGGAGGGGGGGACACGTGGCTAGGCTAGAAGCTTTGAGACAAGGCTCTCTGAGGCAAGAGCGGATCTTGAACTTTTAAGTGGGGGGAGGGGGATATTTTTTTCCAAACCATAACCCTAACGCCGAAAAAGGGGGTGGGGGGCGATGGCCCTTACCAGCTAAACCCCCCGCTGATCCGCCCTGAGGGACATAAGATGGCCACCTTGTAGTCGAGACAATAATTTAATTTGATTTATAAAAGCAATTTTATCTGCACACACAATCATTACATTGACAATTAGATTCGATTGTGAACACAATGAGCCCTTTTCATTTTGTTAACGCAGGTGTTCATATAGTTGTCTATTACAATTTACAAAGCTTTCCAGTCTGCCTCTAACGCTTGTACAAATATAGTTGCGAAAGTCTTTAAGGGTGTCAATTCTAGAAATTTCACTGCTGTAATTTTAAAAAATCATTGATACCGTTTCATATTTGACTAGTAACTGTCCATTAGTATAGAAGATAAACACATATGGATATTCAAGATACATTCGACCTACTTTAGGACCACGTTATATTTTAGAATTTATCTTATTTTGGTTTTGACGTTTTGTTTCGTTTTCAGTTGTTATTGATGTAGAGTACATTACAGAGGAAAATGAAAATCTTGAAGACAGAGAAAAACAATGCAAGAAGGAAAAATATCACAAGGACAATTACATAGCATTGGGAGATTTCAAGTTTCCATGGGCACAGTTCAGAAAAGAATACAAACAAATTCGAGAGCTTCCTGACCTTTTCAAATGTATGTCTGATCTGACAGTCAATATCCGGACGAAGGTAGCTACTGGAAGCGGACTCATTCAGAGGATACGCCGTCATACCCTTCAGCTTTGCCCGTGTCACATATGTGGGGGGAAGGTGATCATGACCCACGCCGTAGTTACCGTGACAACGGTACTCCACGTGCTTGATGACGAAGTGGACGACGCCCAGAGACGGGGTTACGTTAGGGGCAAATGGGAGCCGAGCGCCACTAAGGCGATACTATTTTACGACAGCGATAGCGATAATGTCGACAAACTCCCCGCCCTAGACGGTTACCGGCTCCTGGAGACGGACAAGGAAATCAACGTAGACAGTGACTGGTGCGCGATGGAATTCGCGACCCACGATTTGAAATTGGCGGGAAAACTAGAAGCCATTTTAGACACACACATGGACTTGCAGGGAAAAGTGTACAAAGCATTTAACAGTCTTGAGGTCCCAGACAAGAAACTGGTCATCATAGGTCATCCGCACGGAGGTCCTAAGAAAATGAGTATCGGGTCCTACGATCCTAGTAAAATAGAGGTCCTCAAGGACGTGAGGAACTACCAACAGTGGTGCCGCTACAACTACACCATCCTCACCTGCAAGGGCAGCAGCGGCTCACCTTTGTTTATTTTTGGCCAACCACTGTGTGGGTTTGGTTACTGGTTCGGCCATCCACACAACCATTCAAAGGGAATGCCAGAAACGAAGGAGGGTTACAGTTCTATCGGTGTTGAGCACGTTCAGTACAAAATAAATGATAAATAATCGATTGTATTGGTGTTGAGCACGTCCAGCACAAAACAACTGATAAATAAACGAAGTAAGGTTACAATTGTATTGGTATTGAGCACGTCCAGTACAAAACAACTGATAAATAATCGAAGTAAGGTTACAATTGTATTGGTGTTAAACACGTCCAGTACAAAATAACTGATAAATAATCGATTGTATTGGTGTTGAACCCGTCCAGTACAAAACAACTGATAAATAAATGAAAGTCACATTTGTCTCATGTGTCTCTCTTACGTAACTTGTCTGTGGCAAAGTTTATCTGCTCGTTAGTTCTCATATTTTCATATATGGCGGAAAACCTATTAATAGCAAGCTTTTTGGTGTATCCGGTGTACAAAATAATGGAAGTGTTGGTAGGCTGTCTTTAATAAGATACATTATTATTTTTTATGTGCACATGTCAGTACTGCAGAGTTAAATTTTGTAAGCTCTCCTGTTTGGGACTTCTTCGTAGTTGGCAAGTTTGGAGCTCAATACATGGTCCTTGACATTGTTTAGTTTATCGTGAACGTCTAAAAACATGTTTAAAAAACTGTCATCATTTAGTTTGGCATCTTGTTTAAACGACACATTTGTTATTCTGGCATACCAAACATTGTTATAAATACTTTGTATGCGAGTTATGATGATTTGACAGGTTTATAAAGACATGGGTTTTTTTAGCTGTTTATTTATTATAAAGACATGTTTTTTTTATTAGCTGTTTATATATTATAAAGGCATGTTGTTTTTTAGCTGTTTATATATTATAAAGGCATGTTGTTTTTTAGTTGTTTATTTATTATAAAGACGTGTTGTTTTTTTTAGTTGTTTTTTTATAAAGACATGTTGTTTTTTAGCTGTTTATATATTATAAAGGCATCTTGTTTTTTAGCTGTTTATTTATTATAAAGACGTGTTGTTTTTTTAGCTGTTTTTTTATAAAGACATGTTGTTTTTTAGCTGTTTATATATTATAAAGGCATGTTGTTTTTTAGCTGTTTATTTATTATAAAGACATGTTGTTTTTTAGTTGTTTATTTATTATAAAGACATGTTGTTTTTTAGTTGTTTATTTATTATAAAGACATGTTGTTTTTTAGTTGTTTATTTATTATAAAGACGTGTTGTTTTTTTAGCTGTTTTTTTATAAAGACATGTTGTTTTTTAGTTGTTTATTTATTATAAAGACGTGTTGTTTTTTTTAGCTGTTTATTTATTATGAAGACATGTTTTTTTTTTAATGTTTCTTTATTAAATATTCTATAACACTATTAGAATAATTATTTCAATGCATTAAAACAACTTATAAGAAAAAGAAAATGTAATTTAACAACTGTTTGTTCCAACGTATAATAAAAGTTCCCGGTGTATATATAACAAATAGACTCCAATGCGGACAATGGCTTTTTCTGTATCAGTTAAGGCAAATTATAAAGGTCGTAACTGGTACTGTTTAATCACGTGAACCGCTGCTTTGATCCTTACATTTCGGACTCATAGATATAAATGACAATGTCTTTGATTCTGATGACTAAGGATGAGTCTTACTTCAAATAAGAAGATGATTAGGTCCTACGCGTCAAGAATCTAATCATGCATGTTAACCAATGACTCAATTTCTGCCAAGTCTATAGTTTTCCTGGGTGGCTCAGGCAACCCATCCCACGCTCTAATAGCGCTAGGGAAGAAGGAGCACTTGTACAAATTTGTCCTAGCATATGAAACAATGAATGCGACTTTATCTTTGTGTCTTTCTGAGTATTTTATTAGGCTTTGTATTTGAAAACTATGGTTCCGTGTTTCATGCATTCTATAGAATTTTGCAATTTGCCGGTAGCATATACTATTTATTTAACAATAACATAACATATATAATTTGTAACTTCAACGACAGAAACGGGGAAGGTAGGTGACAATAGAAGATAATTATGTAACAATGGACTAGTTATGTAACAATGGACTAGTTATGTAACAATGGACTAGTTATGTAACAATGGACTAGTTTAAACAGTCTACGTCACGGTCCTTACAAGTGAAATGAATAAAAGTAAACAGAAGTGCCCATAATAAGAAAAGTTTAAATCAGAAATGTATGTGTGCACATATATGCACAAGCCAAAACAGCAGGGTTTCTGTCCAGGGCTTTTTGAAAGAGAGGATTTGAGCCTCTCAAGCCCTCGCTCAAATGGAGTGTGATAATGAAATAATTGTATAGGGTGAAGAGTACGAGTGAGGCTGTTTGTTGTTGTTTTGTTGTTTTTTTCATTTTTACCTTTTAATTTCAGACACATGTTGAATTGAAAAAAAAAAGAAATTCTTGAGTTGTTTTTTATATTTGTATTTTGGAGATCAGTTCTAGTACCCAAACATATTAGCTTACCTATCCTCAATGGGTCAAAAAGACTGAAAAATTTGCTGGGCAGGTATTTGGAAAGCGGATCTAACGAAAATGCTTATAAATTTGTTAAAAGTAAAGTATTCTTTTCAGATGTTGTGGTCTGTAGGACAGATGATGTTAAAGTCATCTGTTTCTGAGGCCTACGGTTAACGAGGGTGTATTGTGCTCAGCACAACGACCAACAGCCTTTACTTTTTTTCCACACTAATGAAAGGTACCAAGCTCAAAGATCCCGAAATTAAAATCCCAATCTTTCCCAGGGTTCGAAGCTGGGACCCCCGGTTCGGAAGCCAAGCGCTTTACCGCGCAGCCACCGCGCCTCCTATAAAAATTTGTAATACAATGTGTTTTTGAGGGGAAAAAATAATTACCCTATCAGCCACAAAGTGAAATATCCATTTAGACAGTTGAACAGTTATAATTTTTCAACATTTAATTATCTTAATATTAAATTTGGTATGATTTCTTTTTAAAATAAAAACGTTCTCAGCAGAAATTACTGCCCTCATTTCAAATGTATCTTTGCTTTCCATTAAATACATAAATAGAACGGACATGGCATTTTTCGCACAGTCCTGTGTAGAAGTTACAGTCCACATGTTCTCATAAAATCATATGATGGACCGGATAGCTTCCTGGCCATGCAGTCTGTGAGCTGGACTGTCGTTCGGACTTATGGATGGTCCAGGATTCAAACCCTGTCCGCTCCCATTCCCCGTCGTCGTGCGGGAGGTTTGGACAAGGGAGTAAATTATCTTCAACACTAAAGGAACATCCACAACATGTAAAACATTTTACAAACATTTTTACCATAGCAGAACGTAACTGTGAAAGATCATTGGAAAGACTCCTTGTAATAATGGAGAATAGCAATATATATATATAATAAGGCTTGTCTTCGAGTCCGAAGATGAGTGAGGAATGCAGTATTTCTTTCCCGTGGCTGCGGCAGACCCAGATGTGACCTATATATTTTGCCGCATCCAAGGCAAGCATAACCATTGTCCGCAGGTGGTTGATTTAGATTTTGTTTTCGTCGTCTGCGTTTGTCCTCGGCAGCAGATTTTTTTTGGTCTCAAATGTGTATCCCGCGGCCTTCGTGAGTGACGCCGCATGCAGCCAGTTGCTCTCTTCTATGTCAGCCAAGGAAAGTTGACGCTTAAGCTGGTCTTTGAAGCGTTTCCGTGTGGCGCCTTTGTTACGTTGATCATTTTTTAGCTCACCAAAAAAGACTGCCTTTGGCATACCTTCGTCTCCCATACGGGATACGTGCCCTGCCAAGCGTAGCTGTCGCACTATAAGAAGTCCCTCTATACTGTCCATACCGGCGTTCGCAAGGACATCGCTGTTAGTAGTGCTGTCCTGATACCGTATTATATATAAAAGAGAAATGACATGCCAACATCAGCTTTATAAAGTAGGAATGGCTTTAAACAACTCTCTTTATTTTTTAAAATAATGTCATACTTTATTTACGTCAAAATGTTTCGCGTATACCTGGGTATTTCGTCAAATCTATCTAGACTTGTTACAATATGCAGTCATCTCTCATAAACATCACAGACATCTCTCATAAACATCACAGACATCTCTCATAAACATCACAGACATCTCTCATAAACATCACAGACATCTCTCATAAACATCACAGACATCTCTCATAAACATCACAGACATTGCCTATACACATAACAGACATCTCTCATAAACATCACAGACATCTCTCATAAACATCACAGACATCTCTCATAAACATCACAGACATTGCCTATATACATAACAGACTAACAGACATCTCTCATAAACATCACAGACATCGCCTATACACATAACAGACATCTCTCATAATCATCAGAGACATCTCACATATACATCGAAGACATCTATATAAACATCACTTACATCTCTCACAAACATCACATACATCTCTCCTGAACGTCAGACATCTCCTGAACATGATCGCAGACATCTCTTTTAAACATCACAGACATCTCTTATGCAAATCACAAACATCACTTAAAAACATCACAAACATCTCATTTACAGATCACAAGCATCTCATACGCATCACAAACAACACTTCTACACATCACAAACAGCTTCCACAAAGTGTCAGACTACCATCTATCCTAAAGCTTCACAATTGCTGACCGACACCCCCTCCATTAGAGGTAGAAGCATTAAGAAATAAAGGTCAGTGCAATGTACAATATTAAATTTATTGTAAAGCGATTGAAATTATGTGCGCATTTAAAATCATTGTTATCTCAAGGGAGACAACTCAAATGAGAACAAGATGAACTTGTTTCCATCTACAGTGGAAAATGTTGAGATAATAATTCTTGCCAACTACAAAACACAAACAGAGATTGTCAAGTCTTTGACCCATTCCTTCGAAGTCAAGTTCTAGGATTCAATGTCCCTCCTGCCAACCAACGCCTCAGCTACTTTCACGCACCCAACCAAGTCAAGTTCTAGGATTCAATGTCCCTCCTGCCAACCAACGCCTCAGCTACTTTCACGCACCCAACCAAGTCAAGTTCTAGGATTCAATGTCCCTCCTGCCAACCAACGCCTCAGCTACTTTCGCGCACCCAACCAAGTCAAGTTCTAGGATTCAATGTCCCTCCTGCAAACCAACGCCTCAGCTACTTTCACGCACCCAACCAAGTCAAGTTCTAGGATTCAATGTCCCTCCTGCCAACCAACGCCTCAGCTACTTTCGCGCACCCAACCAAGTCAAGTTCTAGGATTCGAAGTTCCTCCTGCCAACCAACGCTTCAGGTACTTCCACCGAACCCCACCATCAAGACGGTTCCATTATTAATCCATGACCACGGCGACACACATGACATAGAGAAGTACTTTTCTATCCTCTTATTCCAAAACGCCAGACTATGATTCCCTTCCAGTCGTTTCGGACGGACGGAAGCGTCTTTCCATCTAAACAGCATGTTCGACTCTCGTGTTGAACAGTGCGCAGCATCGTGCGGGATGGCAGTGCGCAGGATAGAGTTGCAATAATATCATTTTTTAAAAATCGCCTTTCTTTTGTAACCTTACATCTTATTTCCCAAACCCCCCAATAAAGAGCAACTACAGATACTAGACGACATGATCGACTCCAACAGAACTGTAACTGTGTACATCGTATGTGGAATGATTGTGGGGGTGGCCAAACCAGTAGCCGAAACCTGCAATTGGCTGACCAGCGATAAATATTGGAGCCCCACTGCTGCCATCACAAGTAGCTGCTTGGTAGTAATATCGACACCATTCTTGATTGTCCCTGACAGTTTTCAGGCTTTCTTTTGGAAGAGTTATTGTTCCTATGCTGACTTTTTTAGGCCCACCGTGTGGGTGGCTGATGATAACGACAGATTTGTTTGCGTACCCTGGAACGTTTTTATATAAAGTGTACAGCCTTTTCTGAATGTCTTTATAGATCTGTAAATAGTTTTTAACTTTTTGAATAAGTTTCTCATTATGGCTAGCACACTGAAAGCAAGACCAGTCCAATTCTTCATCATCCTCATTATCATTCTGAACGACGTGAAATCCAAGAGCTCTTCTTACTTTCTTGTGTTGCTTCTTTCTTTTTCTAGAGCTGGTGTTGCCGTGGTCATAAAAGAAATCCACAGCTGCGTTCCCGGCTTCAGTGTCAGTGCCGACGATGTGGTTGACGGTGGCAACGGTGAACTCCCCCCAGCTGTGCGAACGTTTGCGATAGAATTTGCAACTCTTCACTGGGCATAGTTCCCCACTTTTGTGGACCACTTTCATCACGATGCCGGTGCCGTCTCTGATCTTACCCTTGTCGGGGAGGTCTACGCTGATTTTGACAGTTAGTTTCTGCATGTGAAGTAGAAATATTGGCAGACAGGGCTGTCGTTCAAGGAGTATGTCTGGGATTCTCTCAAGTTCTGCCACAGAGAAATATCTGTTGTGGTGGTTTGTATCGTATTTGTTTTTCTCACATTTTTTGTATCTGTCTAAATAGGTCTCATGAATATTTCTTTCTTGAGTTTCTATTCTACCTAAAATAAATCATACATTATTTATATAAAATCATGAATACATTTAATCATACAATAATAAGCTAAAAGATACTCAAAGTGGCGATACCAAAGTTGATTTGACCCATCAAATGAAATTATTTATTCATTTTATTAACTTTAATTTGTGTTCTATAAATAGCATGAATTCTTCTTTAATGTTATACCTAATCTAACAATTTTCTATTACATAAAAACGTTACTGAAGTTTAATCATTACAGAGTAGTGAAACACGAACGAGCTAAATGAATCATTCCACCGGAACGTAGAAATAATTACGGAGAGAAAGGGTTAATACAAAACAGATTTTGTAATTATCCGAAAGAAAAATTCTTTCACTGTAATGAAAAAAAATAGAGTAACATTAAAATATCAATATCTAAAACGAAATTAATTTGAACATTATCTATCAAAGTTCTGCATAAAAGTTAGTTGTTAAAATTAATTCTTTTTTCTTTTAAAGTTCTGGTTACATAAAAATTTTTTCAAAATGTCAGAAATCTACCTTTTCGTGTTGAACTCATTTCTCTATATTCTCACGGTCACAACGGTTCCAGAAAAGACATTTGCTTTATGTCACTCTCGTAAAAGTTGTTTAAATATAGAAAGTGTGACACACTACACACTGCACAATGCGCACGCGCCTGCGCCTACCTAACAACTATTATATTACCGGCACTAGCAATGTGATACGACGTGTGCTGCTCCGCCATTCTCGCACGTTATTGATGTTATCGACTGACCTCGTTTCGGTAATCGATATGTTATAAATCACAGACGTAAACTGTGAGGTAAGTACTATGCTGTTTGAAATATGAGGCCCTCAATAAAGTCCAGATATTATCTTATCTTATTTTACCTTATTACAGACGTGACTTCAAAAGAGAAAATAATGTACGTCCTAAGCGTATCCCGGTGTCAATCTAGTCTTAAGTGTTAATCGGTGATCCTGAAATCAGCCAGGTCGATGGCTTTCGTGTCTGATTCAGGCAACCCATTCCATGCTCTAATAACACTAAGGAGAAATGAGTTTTGTTATATATATACACTTGCATATGTAATAAGTAATCTTTGTGTCTTTCTGAGTATTTTATTAGATTTGTACAATTTATGTATTTTTTATTTTTAGTTATTAGTATTTAAATTAAGTGAATGAGATACTAGGTGTCAGTGATAAATATTTCTTCGTTAATCCGGCCTTGGAATAAAATCATACAGGACATAGTTGTTAAACTTTGCAAGGTCCCATGCTTAAAATAAATTGCGCCTGTATCTCGAAGTTGTATATGGAAAAATCAAAACCCAACCAGTTGATCGCAAACCCTTTGAGGCATTAGCCTTTACATTTTTTCCAATCTTGTTTTGTTTCTAAATCGGGAATTCCATTTTTGTATTTTGTATTCTATTAATAGTTCCACGTTCAATTTACTTTTTATTTTTCTATCCTGAAAGGATTTCTTAGTTTAGTGATTTTAATAATGGTGTTACTCTAATCACTCTAATCAAATTGGTATATTCGCTTCTTATAGTGTTTAGTCGCTGAATGAACTCTGTGTCTGTTCTATTTATGTGTATGTTTCTGTTGTGTTGTCTGTATATGAGAAAAGAGTCCGTGTAATCACAACGAATTCCCATACGGATCAAATAGAGCAATCTTAGTCTCAGTCTTTGTCTTATATAATGTCACTGCCCTTTTTTGTATTTGTTTTAGTTTCTTTATGTTTTCTAGAGTTGAGAGATCCCAAACAGAGGATACATATTGTATATTTACACAATCATTAATTGATGAAGACAATTCATTAATAAATTTTAACAAAAATGGTAAATAGTTATTTCGTTTGATATCAAAAAGGGAAATGAATTGTACATTATTGAGAGATGTTGAAAAGGGAGAGTTATTTCCACCTAGATAATCTTTTTTTAAATAGTTTTATCCCCATTATTGTTCTGGGTATAGGCCTACACTGAAGAGAAGCGTGTACTTTTATGTTTTATTTTTGTACTGTAACCAGCGTAACCTTGACCCGTGAAGACAAACACATTGTTTTTATTTTTTGCCGGCCTCAAAACCAGCTATAGTACGCCATGTGATCAAGTGGGTGGATTTGTTCCTGTGTCAGAATGGCTGGATTTAAAACCTGTTTTAACTGTAGCAGATACAGAGACTGAAATCTATTTCGAACATTGAGCTTACAGTTTTGGTTCTAGATCTAGTTATTTCCTAAGTGTTGTTTACGATACAGGCAGATTTTTTCATATCAAACTCTTATCATTGGTTATATAGGTCTATATGAAGGAGATAAAGGATTGTAATCAGTATGTAATGTAAAAAGAAATTAACTGACAATAAAGCCTGGCATGTATGAACTCTTCAGTAAAGGTGGGTTGTTTTCATTTTCAAGTTATTATATCTTCCATATATTAAGTCAGTGATGCCCACCCTTGTTTGACATGCGGGCCATTTTAATTTCCGACTCTCGTGTCGCGGGCCACATCAACGGAAAGATTTATTTTTTTTAAATAATAAAAATTGAGGCGTCATTTCTCTATTTAAAATGTGAGCAACATTGTGGCTAGGCTTTCCACAAACCCTTTTTTTTTCTTGCCTCTTTTTTTTGGTAAATATTCTCATGGATCCCCCAATGTCTGGAGGCGCGATGGCTGAGCAGTAAAGAGCTTGGCTTCCGAACCGGGGGTTTTGGGTTCGAACCTGGTGAAGACTGGGGTTTTTAATTTCGAGATGTTTGGGCGCCTCTGACTCCACCCAGCTCTAATGGGTGCCTGACATTCGTTGGGTAAAAAAGGAGGCGGTTGGTCGTTGTGCTGGCCACATGACACCCTCGTTGAATGTAGGTAGAGATACATTTTTGCAACTTTTTTTTGTGTTTTGCAAAGAAAGGGGGTGGGATTTTCAACACTTTGTGTCGGCGAGCCGAATGGAACCACGTTTTGGACCGGATCTGGCCCGCTGGACGTACTTTCAGCATTACTGTAGCAAATGTGCAGCAGATACGTAGGCTATATAAAATAAATACGAAAAGTATGTGTGGTATAGGCTCATTACATTAGTTATCTTTTTTTTTTCTTTCTTAGTTTAACAATTTAATAGCCAACATTTCTCTGTGTCTGTTTCCAGAAGAGAAACCGGAAGTCTGAGATTTATCTCACTTCGAGGCTCACTTGGACTACCTTATAGTTCCAGCTAGTTTACGAGTGCCACTTCCCTGTACACAATCAGTTCCCTTACAATTTCCACTTCCCTGTACACAATCAGTTCCCTTACAATTTCCACTTCCCTGCACACAATCAGTTCCCTTACAATTTCCACTTCATTTACACAATCAGTTCCCTTACAATTTCCACTTCCCTTTACACAATCAGTTCACTTTCTTAAAACGTCATCATGTCTTGACTATTTGTTGGGGCATTGTTTTGGTGACACAGACTAACCCCCTCCCCTAAAACAACGATATAACTCTACCTTACAGACATGAAACTTGTCGGCTGGGTTCTCTTAATAGTTATGCACAGGGTCAAAGTTTAGCCGGGGAACAATAAAGTTTCTTAGTTCTAAAGTGTAGGTCTAGTTTTAAAAGATTTCTTTTTATTTAATGAATGATATAGTATTCCACGTGTGTTATGAATAGATTAAATTGATTAATGATCTTGTTATTATCATTAAATCCAAATTTCAAAGTAACTAAACACGGATCTAAAACCGAGGTTTGGTATTTGCGATCCGGTCCATTGACTTTGTGTTCTATAGTAACGTATTGAATTAAAGTGGTATATAATCTTTCTCATAATCCTGCGAGAGAATTCAGGTCTCGTTCATATGTTCATACCATTTATCAATTTTTTTTCTTTCCTTCTCTTTGCCTGTAATCTGCCAGTGTACTCGTTTGGAATATATATATGTATCTGAAAAGCCGCAGATCTTAGAGAGGAAATGGAGATGGATTGGTCACACCCTTCTAAAAGATACCAGCAACAGAGCTAGGCAGGCCTTAGAGTGGAACCCCCAGGGATTAAGACGCAGAGGAAGACCAAAAAGAACATGGAGACGCAGTGTACTTGAAGAAGCAGAGAAGACCGGGAAGAGCTGGGAAACCATCAAAAAACTTACAAGAGACCGTGGAGAGTGGCGTGTTTTTACTGAGGCCCTATGTTCCATGAGAAACTCAAAGGAGTGATGATGATGAAAAGCCGCCTGATTTAGACAAGGGCCCGTATCGTATCATCTGTTTGACCTTATTGCATATTTACTATTAAATTTCACTTTATACGTATTGAGCATAACTTTAAGACCTATGTTATTCGATAGTTATATTAAGTAAATCTTTTGTTTTTTTAGTTCGCATGTATTGAAGTTTTTAATTTTAATGTTTTCTTTATCATTCTCAGCATTAACTCAAGAATATATTTCTAACGAGAAGCCACCCAATCCATCTGATACACAATGTCTCAATGAGTCCAATCACAATCAGTTCATCCATTTGGACCAGCTAGCTCTTGAGAGATTACCGGAAAAGTTTCGAGACAACGATATCTTAGAATTGATCGGAGTCTTGTCAGAACTCACAGTCCATATTATGTACAGTTTTAAAATGGATGACAATACACTTCGCTATTGCCATGGAAGTGGCTTTGTTCAAAGAGTCCGAAAGGAAACATTTACCTTGTGCCCCTGCCGAGAATGTGAACAGAAAAATGTGATACAGAGGTCCAAAGAATGGTACAAGCTGACCATCCCAACAGCCAGCCCGGTGTTCAAACACTACAATTCCAAAACTAACAATGATGCGAGAGCAGAGTTATTTTACGACAATGAGTCTAGTCCGGTGAGTAAAGTTGACATTCAAAGTTTTGAAGCTGAGGATTTAAATGGTGACGACCATGACTGGGGAGTTTGTTTTGGTGTCACGCACGACCAAGCATTGGCTACAAGGCTAACAGATTCTATCGTTTCTTACGAGAAACTTCAGGGGCAAGTTTATCTATGGTATAAAAACCAGGAGTGTACAAACGACAAGCTGGTGGTCGTTGTTGGTCATCCTCATGGTGGCCCGAAGATCGTGACTATTGGCCAGAGTCCTCAAAGAATGAACGTCAAATCAATAAAAAACGGACAACTCTTGTGTCGCTACGCTTACGACGCTGTGACCTGTCCGGGGAGCAGTGGATCGCCAGTTTACATACTTGGTCAACCAATCAGTGGATTTGGTTACTGGTTTGGTCATCCACACAACCATGTCAAGGGAATCATCGTGTCGAACCGCTCGGAAGAATCCAACGAATCTGAAGCAAATGTTAGTTTCAGCACAACTGGAATGGAATGTGTGGACTAACTTATGTTTGATACATAGTACCACATTTGCTTTTAATTAGTATGTGTACATGGTGTACTGTAGTGTATTCTATACTAATGTCCCTGTAGTTTATAAGAATTAGGACAGACATGTATCTTTTGAACAGCTTTTATATAACGTCATTTCATGCTTATAAAATGCTCAGAGCATTATGTCTTAGCTTTTACAATAAACCAGTGAAAGGAGGGTGGGTGTCTGCGAGAAGGTTTTCTTGCTGTAATCACAAGTCTACTCGAGTTGGTATCGTGCTCGAGCCCCTTTGATAGGTAGCCAAGCCCCTTTGATAGGTAACCAAGACCCTTGGATAGGTAACCAAGACCCTTTGATAGGTATCTAAGCCCCTTTGATAGGTAACCAAGACCCTTTGATAGGTAGCTAAGCCAATTTGATAGGTAGCTAAGCCCCTTTGATAGGTAGCTAAGCCCCCTTGATAGGTAGCCAAGACCCTTTGATAGGTATCTAAGCCCCTTTGATAGGTAACCAAGACCCTTTGATAGGTACCTAAGCCCCTTTGATAGGTAGCTAAGCCCCCTTGATAGGTAGCCAAGCCCCTTTGATAGGTAACCAAGACCCTTTGATAGGTAGCTAAGCCCCCTTGATAATTAACCAAGCGGTTTAGCCTCTTGGCCACACATCCCATAAATTTCAAATATACAAATAAGAATAACACCAGACTGCTCATTGAACTAACACCAAGTGTAGTTAGTAAGCTCTGGTGCACGCTGGTAGGCAACGAGTAGCGCAGGCGTAGTCTTAAAGCAATAGTACGAAGAGATGCATGACGATACGTTGGAAGTCAGTGGCATGGAAAACTGCTCCACTTTAAGTTTTGAATTGTTGCACACTGCGAGTGGGGGGAGGAACGTTACCAAACTCATTGTGAGAGTCTCTGCCTTGTAAAAGTGTCAAAATTAAACACTAAAGATTTTTAAAAAAACTACAACTTATTTTGTGTTTATTTCATGTCAAAACGTATACAATTACTAAGTTTTATCTCAACTCACTCTGTCTTTCTGTCCGTCTGTCTAGTGCAGGGGTCGGCAACCTTTTCAGTCCAAAGAGTCGCATGTTGCTCGCAATCCGCAGGTTGCCGACCCCGGGTCTAGTGCATATCTTGTACACGTATTTTCTCCCACTTCCCAGTCTCGGATGAAGTATAAACTTGCACAGTTATTAAATTTCAAAGACAATACACGAATGAAGCGAAATTATTAAGTAATAACTATTAAAGTTTGTTTTATATAGAAAAGGGTTGAAATGTCTGCAACAATTGTGCGGTTCTTTCCCTAATATAAGCACCAATACAAAATTAGGTCATCCAGCTTTACTGTTAGTAGCTCTGCATATTATTAAGTATGGAAGAAGTATCAGAAGTTCGCTCTTTAACATGGAGGATCTTATGGACATTAGTTGGCAACAGGCTGCAAAGATTGCTGGCTGGGCCTGCCTTAGAAAACTGGCAGCCCTCCGCGAAATGAATTCGATGGTCCAAATTGAATTGAAAATTAAAAAGAAACATCGAAACAAATAAAATTATGCAATTTATTAAAAACCTGCCAGTGTCTATTATATCTTAATCGACAAATGACTGAAATTAATATCACAATTTTTGTAGTAAATAGTATGTTACCTAGTAAACATAGTCATAGTCATCTATTAACTTTTGTGATCTGATCCAAGTTTCACAATTTTATCTCTATTTTTTTAGCGTATTTTGCTTATATTTAAGGACGGCTATATTGCAGGTGTGATGTGCTTGTTCAGACTGTCTTGAGGTCAACTAACGATGACTGTTGGATTTCATCCAATTACTCTGAAAGCGTTTGAGTTTTATTGTTCGGGTGTATTCAGTGTAGTTGCTCAGTAAACAGAATAAACAATACATCGATTTAACTAGTGAAGAGATGTGGTCAACACTGATGAACAATGTAACAGATGTTTATTCCAAGAAAAGGCCGCAGTAAAAGTCTCTGTCAAAATAAACACGTCTTTACCCTAGAGAATTCTATCGCTAACTGATTTTCCGGTCTCTAACCCAACATATCCCAAACGTCACTAGTCCCGTTCAATATACGTCTTCTATGGTGCGTCGCTAAATAACTAATACTCTAAATAAGGTGTCTAACACAGGAGACAGATCTCTATCCAGTCTATACAGCACAGCATGCCGCCCAATACGCTGAACTGCGCGGGAGGATCTAAGTCTCGGAAACTTTATGAAAAACGCGAAAATAAAAACATATTTACAAACAAATATGATAGAAATAACAGAGGTTTCTTTAATAAAAAGACGACAATTACGTCATTCAGTATCCTATTGTTAATCAAGTCAATGGGTCAGTACAAACAAACTTTGGAAGCGACAATCGAAGAACTACTCATCATTCCCTGCAATCAGTTGAAGAAACCAACAAGATTCAATGACTATGTTTCTTAATGAACAATTGAATGTTGATTTTTAAATGTGAGATGTTTCATATTCATTGATAAGGTCTCAGACTCTGAAGCATATAGAATAGAGTTCAGAACTACAGCACTGTTGACCTTTTTGTTTTTTTTAGATGTGCTGGAAACGTGCTAAACTAAGTTCTGGACACCTATGGTGCTAAAACAATTTCTGTACACCTGTGGTTCTAAAACACGTTCAGTACACCTATAGTGCTAAACCAAGTTCTGTACACCTATGGTGCTAAATCAAGTTCTGGACACCTATGGTGCTAAACCAAGTTCTGTAAACCTATGGTGCTAAACCAAGTTCTGGACACCTATGGTGCTAAAACACGTTCTTTACACCTATAGTGCTAAACCAAGTTCTGGACACCTATAGTGCTAAAACACGTTCTGTACACTTATGGTGCTAAACCAAGTTCTGTACACCTATGGTGCTAAACCAAGTTCTGTACACCTACAGTGCTAAACCAAGTTCTGTACACCTATAGTGCTAAACCAAGTTCTGTAAACCTATAGGGCTAAACCAAGTTCTGTACACCTATGGTGCTAAACCAAGTTCTGGACACCTATGGTGCTAAAACAAGTTCTGTACACCTATAGTGCTAAAACTCGTTCTGTACACCTATAGTGCTAAAACAAGTTCTGTACACCTATGTTCCGTCACTCTGCTTGGTAGTTTGACAACTTTACAACTAAGCTTTGAACGAGGTCACTGTCATGGGTCAAGCATTCTATGGCAAACCAATCGGTTTTTTTTTCATAGTAGTCCAGTATATATATTTATTGTTTCTATCGACGGAGATAGGGTTTAGTTGCATGGGCGCCCGCAGGGGTTGCAAAGGGGTGCACTTGCACCCCCCTGGATTCTGAGATGCCCAATTCTATCCACTTTTTTGCGCCATCAGATCAATTAAAATCTAAGTAGCAACTGAACAAGTAGTGCTTCCACTGGTGACTGAAGTACAATTGTAGTAGACTAGCCTAGGCTTATCAGGCATTGATGGCTGACAATTCACGTGCACCCATCTGAATTCTGAGTAGCCAAATTGTAGCCAGTTTTTTACACCTTTAAATCAATTAACTTCTTCGAGGAAGCAACTTGACATGTTCCATGAAAATAAAGTTAATAAGGATAAGTTATTATTGTAATAAAGTATAACAAGCTAATATGTAGTTAATGTACTCCGACCATGTCGCTTGCAATTCAATATTCTATAGCACCTTAGTCGTAACGATTTGTTTTCATTTGCATATAATTTATAGTTATCATTATATTTAGTAAAGACCTAGAATATGTTAATAGTTTTTTTTTCTTTTTTTTTTTATCTTAGAATAAAAAAAACCTAGCCAGCTGTCTTTTTATTTCATGTATGTGAAAATTTCTTTGAACAAGATTGAAGAGTGCAGTTATCTTGGTAAATGTATTCACGTCTTGCGGAGTTGCGGTCAGTGTTAGCGCTCAATAAAATAAAATAGCAGGTTGTGATAGAAGAGATATAAACAAAGTTCTTTCCACACCACCCCAGTCAAAACGTTGACTTGAATCGACAGAGCACTGGCAGCAGCAAGAAATCAAAATCTACAAGCAGCAGTAGAGTGAATCAACGTGGTTTTCTTGATATCTCGTTAATAAAAAAATGCAGATATCTCAGGCACTGAACTGTTTGAACGTTGGATTTGTTGATGGCGATTGTACTCGATAAGAATTCATTGGTTTTGCCATTGTTGTTTAGAGAGACGCGCCGCCTGTGTCCAACTCTTTGTCAGCGAATACATTGTGTACATTTTTCACATGGACAAACTAATCGGCCAAGGCTACGATGCTGCCCAGTGATAGGTAGCATTTAAAACTGTGTTCAGGCAAGGATTCGTGAAAAATATCCTAAAGCAGACATTGTCTGTTGCGAGTCCCACAGACTTAAACTTGTTATTATTGACCTAAATGCCATTTCAGATATACGTAATGCTATCGGTGTCATCCGGAAGCATATCTATTTCTTCCATAACAGTCCCAAGCGAGATCGTTGATGCTAAATTTACCTTTTGTGTGAGACACAATGGACTGAGAAATATAATTACATCGCGCTTCAAGTCACAACTTTGAGACGATCTTTCACTGGCGTATTTTAAAATAACGGCTGTAAGTGAAACCTGACATGCTGCATATGCGTAATCTGTGCCTGCTTCTCATCTGTTTCTGTCTTTTAATTGTCAATTATTCATCTTTTCATGAATCAGTTTCCGTGATGTTGCAGTCTGTCCATCTTAGCATAAGTGGCCGCTTAACAGCACATCAGCAGTCACATAAATGACATAATACCAACTTGGCCATGTTGAGGAACACTTCAAGGATGGCATCTTGAGGAAGGCGAGACTGCTGGCAGGCAAACGGGGTACTGAGTTGGTGCTACCGTGAATTTGTAGTCGACAGACACACCGAGAGAAAAAAACATGTTAGGATTTCGGGAGTTATTACAGAACACTGCTTTACATGACGTCACTTGGCTCGATAGTTTCTTCATTCACGTCTCGCTTTTCAAGCAAGACTAATGCTCAGTTTTGTCTACATCCTAAAACGATGCAAGAAGCGGGCAAGAGCTGTAACATTATGAAGAATATCAGCACTGCCAGTTAAGCGTTCATCGCCGCCTTGTCCATATCGACGAGAAGCAATTCAGAAGTAAAGCTATTAAGTTTTGGCAGTGTTTGTTTGATCAACCGTCGGGATGTACGGATAAACTGACCAAAGTGTACAGTAGATAAGTTTCTTCACCTGTTAGTTGTTGTTTTGTTTTTATGTCATGAGACAAGTATTGACTATGTACTTTATATCGCATAGACATTCTTTAATATTCTTTGTCATTAAAAAAGTTGCAGTTACTACCTTAAGCCACGAGTGGCGACTTGCACCCCCCTGCACAAAATCTTGCGGGCGTCCATGTAATTAGTTGTTGCTAGTTTGTAGTGCACAGTTTCTGATATTCTTTCTGAAAATATTGAAACCTGACGTTTTACCAGCCTGAGCGGACCACTTCGGGGGGTTGATTTTTAGTCTGTGTATCCACACAAACTGTCTTTGTAACCTTGTTCTTAAATACATCAATGCGCAACATACAATTGTTTAGTACTTTAGTACATAATTCTCTACTAGCCCGGAACAGACTTCCGAGACTTTTTTTTTTGAATGGTCTGAAGAAATTGAATATGGAACTATAAATAGGATTGGTAACAAAATATGGAATTCCCGATTTAGAGATAAAACAAGATTGGATCGACTTGTTGAGTCTTTTTCTTTTTCCGGTTTATTTTAAGGATGGAATCCGTGGTGGGTTTAATAATATTTCCTGTATGATTTAAATCCAAGGCCGGATCTACATAATGCAGGGGTGGGCAAATTACGGCCCGCGGGCCACATGCGGCCCGCCGGAGTGTTTTATGCGGCCCGTCGACATCTACAGAAGTCAGGTGTGCCCACAGTATATACTTATAAAAATACAAATGTATTAAAAATAATATAAATTATTGAAACTGTCATTATAAAAAGTTTCAAGCAAACGAAGACTATGCTTATTGGCTATTCATCAATACACTCCATTCAAGACACAATCTCTGATCAGTATTTATTCAATGCTATGAAGAACTATATTGAATGTTGGGTAGGCTTGGAAGAAGATGACAAGGGTGACAACAGGTGGAGCTCGATCTTTGACTGAGTAAAATGGTGTTTTTTTTAATACCTCAACCATAAACTTAAAACAGGAAAGTTTGCACAAAGCTGCATAGAATTTCACTTTCACGATAGCAAAATATACATAGTAATCATACTTATTGGAGCTAGGGTGAATTAACCACTGGTAGTTCCGATTATGAGCAAAATAATCCAATATTTCCTCTATCAGAGCATGGGCAAGGTAAACGAGAACACTATAATATCTGAAGGAAGACATTGTTTTGTTACTTGAAGGACATTGACTGTGACTTTGTTACCAATATTTCTAATGAAGAGTGGAAGACATAATTGCCATTGCAATGTGTCTTTTTGCATATGAAATGTAAATGGATGTTAAATCTTTTCAAACAAGGCCTTCCCATTTCTACAAGCAAGCAAAAGAAAACTGGTTTTGTCATTTTCCTTTGCTGAAAGGTGAAATTATTTCTACAGAAATGATTAAAAGTACAACACTTAATTAGATTCTTTAATTTTGCAATTTATACAAGCAAATTTTAAGACGTCAAGAACCGGTCTTCAATGCCATTAGCTTACCATTTAGCGCAGAAGCTGATTCAGATCCAGAGGACATAACTCCGAGCAAAGAGAATTTCCAGTCAGTACTTTCACAGGAGTCCCTTGGGTGCCAGAATCTGTATGTCAACACTTAACAAAATGTGTTGCTGTTCATACCATTGGGGTACACATACATCTGTTCTTCTTCTTCTTCTTTGTTCTCATTTCACATGTTGGACGGTTCAGATCAGTAATTCTATATCTAAGATGAACCGCGCAATGTTTTCCAGATACAGGCAGTTCTCCAAATAGTTTTGGTTCTATAGGAGGGCTTTCGGGCCAGAGTCCTGTTCGGGTCTCTGATTTAGCATGCACCATTGAAGGACATGGTCAGCATTCTCTGATGATGCTCCACAAGGGCAGGTTTCGCTCGTCCCGACATTTAACTTTCGGAACATAAATTGTCTTATCCAGTGAACAAGCATTATATTTTGGGTGGGGGAAAACTAAACAAGTATAATTACTGGTCGATTTCGACTGACTGTAATTTGTCAGCATTCACAAGGGTAACAACTAGTAAGATAGTTTCACAGTTCCGGAACATTATGCACGAGTGTAAAAAGTAAAATACTGCAAATTAAGTACAACTGTATATTTATAGGTCATTGTAATATAAAAAGACAACAGCAATTTTTTTTATAAATTTATTGATTTCAAAAATTGCAAACTTTTCTTGTAATTCCTTAACGTGGAGTGTGGAAAAAAAAAGAAACGTGACTCTAATACAGTGTAACTATGAATAACACGTTAGCTAGATTATCTTTCTAAGTTGTATATACATATGCGGCCCGCCATTCCAAAATTCAAAGAAATGCGGCCCTCGATCCAAAAAGGTTGCCCCCCCCCTGACATAATGAAACACAAGAAATAGTTTAGGGCGCCACCCCCCCCCCCCCACCTTTTTTTTTTTTTTTACATATTTATCACTGACATATATTATCTCATTCCCCATATGGATATAATAGTAAATAAAATACTAGTAAATAAAAATAAATAATAAATAACTAATAAAATAGTCAGAAAGACACAATGATAAAGGTATATTTCTTATTCCATAAAAAAATGTACACAGCAATCTGAAAAACAAGCACACAAAAAAATCAAAATAAAAAAAAATATCAATTTTGTTTTATTTATTGATATTGTTTATTTCAATTGTATCTAGGTTAACTAAAAAGTTAAAAAGGATGTGTATAAAACGTAACAGCAAGAAAACATTTTTAATTGTAAAAAAAAAAAAGACAAAAACTCTATTCATAAACTTTAAAAATAATAATAAAATAATTTTAAAAAACACACTTTTTTAATCATTTTTTGGTTCGTGATACGTCAGTTGCTAAAACGTACGCAAATTTAGATATGGCCAGCAAGGATTGTATACTTAAGTGATTATTTATTGTTATGTTCATTATATGGACATCTAGATCTTACACTAGACTGATTTAGAACTTTAAATTTACTCAGTTATACGGTAATACGGCTGACTACGTCATGTGGCCACTAGTTCTCCTGACAAATTTACATGTTTTTTTCCCGTGTGGCCAACGAGTTAGTAATTCTTTTCTCAGCGATATAAATGAGCTGTTCAATTTCTAGGAAAATTGTTAGAGTCGCTTTTGAGATCAGCTGTCCAGGTTCCTGGATCCAGGTTCCATGAAGTTCTGACTTGAATAGAGGTATTATAATAAAAAAGAAAGCACACAATTTGTGCTAATAACATTTCAAATAAATCAATACGAGGATTAGATATCAATGTTTTTTATATAAATATCGGTCACGGTAAATCGTGTACTTGTTAAGTTTTGAAGCTTATTCTATCTGGTGACTACTTATAAAACCGGAGTTGTATTATATTACAATTATCAAAAGGAGATATATTTGCAAAAGACACACATGATATGGTATATCTTTGTATGAGTGTTTAAACCAGAGAGCTATATTTATACTATCATTTCAACGCCAATAGAAGTCATACCTATGCACTCTGGGTCCTTTTTTGGTTTCGTTTTACATTTTTCCATTATTTTCTTTATTGATGATGCTTCTTTTGCGTGATTATGTGGATGCCCAAACCAGTATCCAAAGCCAGTTACTGGTTGACCAAAGATAAATACAGGTGAACCACTGTTACCTGGGCAGGTGGGTGCGTCATAATAGTATCTGCACCAGCGCTGTCCACTTCTAACATCCTTGAGAGTTTCTTTCAGATCAGGAAAGTGACGACCTATACTCACCTGTTTCTCACCCCCATGAGGATGGCCTACTATAATGACAAGTTTGATATCCTGATAAGCTGGTTCCTTGGACATGAGGTAGAGATTTTGTTGTAAACTCTGATATTCTGCTAGATCATTTTCTAGATCGGCAATCAATTTAACATCATAACATTCGCATGTAATGGCGCACCAGTCATTTTTGACATAATAGTCTTTGTCTGCTTCCAACATTTCAGTAATTTTCATTTGACGACTATCTTTAGACTTGTTAGGCGTATAAAATAAGACAACTTTTGGATCTAATGTTTTCCAGTTCTTATTGACAACGTAACGGTCATTAACATTTTCAGCAAATAAATGATAAACTGTGGTGAATGTGAAAATAGCATACTGTACTTTTAATCCTTTTTCTGTAGTTTTGCGTCTGCGTATTCCCTGAAGAAAACAAGTGCCCGGAATCCTATCAGTGGGTGCCGATATATTATTTTTTTTAACGGTCAAGAGTCCAGTTAAATTGCCCATTGCTTTGATTAATCTGTCAAACAAGTTCTGCTCATCTTTGTTCTTAATATACTGTTTCAAATTTTTTTTGCTTTTAAATTCTGTCCATGTAATTCTTTTTCTGTGGAGGAATGCCTTCGGACAATTGTTTTCATTATTTTTATCTGAAAAGTAATTATACAATAGCTAAGACTGTTCTGAAACAATTGCATTAAATGTTATCAAAGCTAATGTATAATACGGTGTGGGTCGGATTAGATGTAATGAAGCTAATAACAATAACGTCGTGAAAGTATTCTTTTATTAGTACCTAAATAACAATTTTTAAAAAATTAAATTGACTTTTACTACTAAATTACACACTCTTCATTGTTTTAAGGTGGGTAAGAAGGGTTGGCCAAAAGTCTGGAAATTCCCGAAAGATGATAAAGCAGTGCGCTAATAAATATAGCGCGAATTTCACGAGCTCGATTTCCATATTGACCAATACTTTTATTTTAAATGACTATCCAATCAGATGAGCTCTGGTCAGATCGCATCCAATCCGATCCAGTTTATTAAGAATAGTTTTAACCAAGGTCCAATTTCGATAAAGTCTAGTTTTCTATATACCATTACCATAATACTTCTTCATTCTTAAAAGGCTTGATATGGAAAAGAGTGTCGAAAAAGGCAATACGATAATTTAAAAAAAAAAAAAAATTTTTTTCACTAGTCCATAAATGTTAACAATGGTTTCTTCGAGGCTTCGAGGTCAGATCTTTGTTTGTTCTTTTGATGTTTTGAATGTGCAAGCTATATATTTCACTCTTAGTGACTGTTAGTGTGACATACTGTAATCTGTAACATACGATATATTTTCCTTTTTTTTTTGTTTTAAAGATATGCTTAGGTAGTTTGAAACTTATACTTGATTACTTTGAAATGAATTGTTAACTCTGGTTTTAATTAAAGTCATATCTTGAACTATTAAAACGTTTAAAGGGGAAAAAATTCAAAAAAAGGGATTAAGATGAAGGACATGATTGAATGAAAGAAAGAGAGAGAGAGAGAAAGAGAGGGTGGGAGAGAAAGAGAAAGAGAGGGAGAAAGAGAGAGAGAGAGAGAGCAAGAGAGAGTGGGAGAATAAGAAAGAGAAATAGAAGGTGGGAGAGGTAGTGAGAAAGGAGAGAGAGAGAGAGAAGGTGGGAGAGGTAGTGAGAAAGGAGAGAGAGAGAGAGAGAAGGTGGGAGAGGTAGTGAGAAAGGAGAGAGAGAGAGAGAAGGTGGGAGAGGTAGTGAGAAAGGAGAGAGAGAGAGAGAGAAGGTGGGAGAGGTAGTGAGAAAGGAGAGAGAGAGAGAAGGTGGGAGAGGTAGTGAGAAAGGAGAGAGAGAGAGAGAAGGTGGGAGAGGTAGTGAGAAAGGAGAGAGAGAGAGAGAGAAGGTGGGAGAGGTAGTGAGAAAGGAGAGAGAGAGAGAAGGTGGGAGAGGTAGTGAGAAAGGAGAGAGAGAGAGAGAAGGTGGGAGAGGTAGTGAGAAAGGAGAGAGAGAGAGAGAAGGTGGGAGAGGTAGTGAGAAAGGAGAGAGAGAGAGAGAAGGTGGGAGAGGTAGTGAGAAAGGAGAGAGAGAGAGAGAAGGTGGGAGAGGTAGTGAGAAAGGAGAGAGAGAGAGAGAAGGTGGGAGAGGTAGTGAGAAAGGAGAGAGAGAGAGAGAAGGTGGGAGAGGTAGTGAGAAAGGAGAGAGAGAGAGAGAAGGTGGGAGAGGTAGTGAGAAAGGAGAGAGAGGGAGAGAAGGTGGGAGAGGTAGTGAGAAAGGAGAGAGAGAGAGGGAGAGAAGGTGGGAGAGGTAGTGAGAAAGGAGAGAGAGAGAGAAGGTGGGAGAGGTAGTGAGAAAGGAGAGAGAGAGAGAGAAGGTGGGAGAGGTAGTGAGAAAGGAGAGAGAGAGAGGGAGAGAAGGTGGGAGAGGTAGTGAGAAAGGAGAGAGAGAGAGGGAGAGAAGGTGGGAGAGGTAGTGAGAAAGGAGAGAGAGAGAGAAGGTGGGAGAGGTAGTGAGAAAGGAGAGAGAGAGAGAGAAGGTGGGAGAGGTAGTGAGAAAGGAGAGAGAGAGAGAAGGTGGGAGAGGTAGTGAGAAAGGAGAGAGAGAGAGAGAAGGTGGGAGAGGTAGTGAGAAAGGAGAGAGAGAGAGAGGGAGAGAAGGTGGGAGAGGTAGTGAGAAAGGAGAGAGAGAGAGAGAGCAAGAGAGAGTGGGAGAATAAGAAAGAGAGAGAGAAGGTGGGAGAGGTAGTGAGAAAGGAGAGAGAGGGAGAGAAGGTGGGAGAGGTAGTGAGAAAGGAGAGAGAGAGAGAAGGTGGGAGAGGTAGTGAGAAAGGAGAGAGAGAGAGGGAGAGAAGGTGGGAGAGGTAGTGAGAAAGGAGAGAGAGAGAGAAGGTGGGAGAGGTAGTGAGAAAGGAGAGAGAGGGAGAGAAGGTGGGAGAGGTAGTGAGAAAGGAGAGAGAGAGAGGGAGAGAAGGTGGGAGAGGTAGTGAGAAAGGAGAGAGAGAGAGGGAGAGAAGGTGGAAGAGGTAGTGAGAAAGGAGAGAGAGAGGGAGAGAAGGTGGGAGAGGTAGTGAGAAAGGAGAGAGAGAGGGAGAGAAGGTGGGAGAGGTAGTGAGAAAGAGAGAGAGAGGGAGAGAAGGTGGGAGAGGTAGTGAGAAAGGAGAGAGAGAGAGAGGGAGAAACTAGATGGTAGAAGAGACAAAATGTGTATAATTTGTTTACAATTGAAAAAAGGTGAATGAAACTTACTTCTTTCGTCTATTTCATGGCCATGGTCCATTTCTGTGAAACAAGAGAGTCAAAGATAATACAACCTAATATTTACATGCCTTTATAACTTGGTACATTTTTTAAAAAATGGTGCCACTATGCAGACTCAGTTCTGTCCTACATATTTTGTCACATCTTACAGAAATTGTGCCAACTCTAAGTAACGGAGACAAACATTCATGTACTTCTGAGGGCAGGGGCGAAAAGAAAGGGAAAGGGGGAGGGGGTAGATAAAAGTGATATAAAGTTCAAAGGTCTAAAGAAAGTGTGTCTGGAAGGGCGATTTAAGGCGGGCCACTCCAATTAAATGTAACATATGCTAGAAGACACTGGCCATAAAAAAAAAAGATGGGGGGGGGTTGAAATGCGGGCAGTCTAAAAAGTCTAAAAAAAATCATACAGCTTATCAAATATTTCGAAAAAAAAAAAACAACTGAAAATTAGAAAGATCGCCCTCCCAAAAAAAAAACACTATGTGAACTTGAAATCACTTTTCTCCCTCCCCCCTAATTTTCGCCCCGCCTTTCACTAATTCTTTCCCCTCCATTCTAAGACTTTTTAAACAAAAATCCTACTTAAAATATACGAGTATTCTTCCACTTTTTTTAGCTTTTTATCCAAATATTTCAAAGGCTCTTTTAAGCGTTCAAACACCATCATTTTGACAATATTACTACGACGCTCGAAAACAAACTCTAACGGTTTTCCTAGAAATTTTAACAGTTGATGAATACCCGCTGAGAAAAGAATGCCCAGCTCGTTGGCCACACGGGGAAAACTCTGGTTTGACCGTTGTAATTTTTAAATGTGAAAAATAAATAAATGTAAATTTTGGCTGGAGACTATATCTAGGTCTAGAGCTAACAGTCAGCGTATTACCGTATAACTGAGTAAATTTAAAGCTGCTTCAATTTTATATAAGAGTTCCTTATATTTTTTACGTAAATCTAATATAGATTACATCTAGAATCTAGATCTAGAAGTAAATCTAGACTAGACCTTAAGAGTTAAAAATCATAACTTAGGTCTTGCGTTAGAGATAGATGTCCATATAATGAACTTATCAATAAATAATCGCACAAATTCGCCTTCCTCGCCGGCCAAATCAGATGATGCGTATTTTCTAGCAACTGAAAGTGTCAGGGGTTCGATCATGAAAGCTGCTTTGTTGTCCTAGGCCAACAAGTTCGAGAGAAGGAAATATAGTAATAGATGTACAAACTAAACAATAAATATGAGTCTTTGTTACCTATTCGGGTAAGTTCTCTGTTCTGAATAAAACCACAACAGTCTTGTGCCAATGACATGTAATCCGCTTACGTCAGCTTTTCACATACTTGCACATTGTACGCAAGGCTTGTGTTGGCAAGAAGTTGCTGTACGGGTCAATAACTAACAGTGGCGTAGCTAGGAATTCACCATTATTTTGAGGGGCTTGACCTCTTTAGGGTCTTCTGCATTTTTGACATTTGACATCAAGACATGAGATCACGGCGTAATATTTAATATTAAATATCAAAAAAATTTCGAGCACACACCGAGGGCGGGGGTCAAATTCTCCCCCCCCCCACATTAACCCACCATAGCTACGCCACTGAAAACTAACTAGATTTAGCGAAACGGTTATATTTATTCATTTTAATATAATCTTTTACTAAAACGGTATTACGTTCTGTTAAGGTCACAGCTGGGGCTGCGTAGCGACGAGAAGTACTGCATTCCTCATTAATCTTCGGACTCGAAGACAGGCCTTATTATTATTATTATTATTATTACGTCCTGTTATCCAAATCTGTACTATTAACGTGCTCATGGTATATTATTGTTGTGCATAGATCAGAATATTGAGGACGAGTGAACTACGTGTATTGTTTTTAGCTAATTGTATGTTAATTGACCTATTCAATATAAAGTGTCCCTGCAGTTCTTTTTTCATCACATGACAATATGCAGGGTAACACATTTTTTGTTATTTTCTATCTTAGGAATGACAAAAGCATTTAAAAATATTTCAACCAAATATAAGTCGATTCAATTTTAGTACAATAACGCAGAACTATTATCAATTTTAAACAACAATACGCAAATGGTAAAATAGAAAAAATATATTTATATTTATAATAAATAGACAGAGAGAGAAAGAGAGAGATTCTGATGGATATATAGAATGTATATTGTACAAAAAAACTCAAAATATTGTCAAAATGATTATCCTATAAGTTAATTGACTATTCTATATGGTGATTATGAAGTGAAAGTTGATAATTTCTTCATAGATACGTAATCCAATCACTGTAATTAAAACCCGCTTGATTGACCAGACTGACTTAAAACTCGATACCCGAGGCATCAGTGTGTCTGAACATCTGTTCTGTCTGGGAGGGATCCAGACATGTTCATTTGTTATACTAAGTTGTTTTAAAGCTACACTGGATAGACTCAGTAAATGATATTCTCAACACCAATCGTGCTTTTCCCGCCTAGACCGGATTTTCCAACGTGATTGTGTGGGTGTCCAAACCAGTGTCCAAACCCAGATATCGGCTGCCCCCATTTGAAAATCGGAGCACCACTGCTTCCTTTGCAAGTCAGCGTGTCGTAGTAGTAGCGGCACCAAATCTGGTTGGACCTAACAACTCGGAGTTCTTCTTTATCCGTTGTTGTTTTTCCAATGCTGATTCTCTTTGACCAGTTGTGAGGATGTCCGATAATAACCACCAAATTGACATCTTTGTATACTGTGAGGGACTTCTGATACAATTCAGCCAATCCTGCTTGGTACTTTGACAACTTCCCTTCCAAGCCTTCAACGAGGTCGCTTTCGTGGGTCAAACATTCTATGGCACACCAGTCACAATCCAAATCCGGTTCTTTGTCTAATTCTACGAGCCTATCGCCATACAGTTTCGGGAAGCTAGAGTTAATAATCTCCTTTGTTGTTTTAGATTTTCCATTATAGTCAAGTATAAACGCTGCCTTATAACTGCCCCATGCTTGACTGACCTCCGCGTATCTGGGATTAAGCATTTGATCACCCTCTTTAAACACGTGATACGCTGTTGATATGGTAACTATAGCGTGCCTAGTTTGTCCTTCACTAGGTCCCTGTTGGTCAGGACAGTGGCAGTCTTCCTTTCGTATCTTCACAACGAAACCAGTGCCCGTGTTCTTGACCGTTTCCTCGTCTCGCGTCATGATGAGCAAGCAGCCTGTCAAGTCTGACATATTGACCAGGAAGTCGTGCAGGCTTGCAATGTCTTTTTTAAGCAGTTGACTGTTGACTCGTCCCGGTCTAAGGAGCTGGGATCCTTCTGAAGAATTCGACTGCTCGTTAGAATTCGCTCCTGAAAAAAGTTCAAAAAGTTTTTCCTTGTAAACTTCTCTGAGATTGCTGCTAAAATCCTCAAACTTTATGTAGTCACTGTGCAATTGCTTTTTCTCACAAGCCATTCTTCAATGCGTGTGTGTATGTCCTGCATAAAAAGTAGCAAAATATATGCATTTTTGTTTAAAGAACTCTATACTTTTTGTTTAAAGAACTCTATACTTTTTGTTTAAAGAACTCTATACTTTTTGTCTAAAAAGCAATAATCTGAAACTGTAAGAATTTTACATTAACAAGCGGGCAACTGAGTTTTATACTTTAAATTAAGTGATGAGCTTAATCTTACGTCTAAATTACTTCCACTATTACTTCCGCTAAATTTTCATCAATGCCATTCCGCGACGTCCTTTGTGGTTATTATACACTAGTAACAAAAAATTTGTGCAGTGGCGTAACAAGGGAATGGACGACGGGACGATCCGGACACAACAAACCATTAATAGATGTCAAATGTTTTTGTTAAGTGTCAAGTTTAGACTCTAATTTGACTTGCCAACGTCGAATCCATGCATGATATGTCTCAGTTAACTCTAGGAATTACATGTCGATATTAAAAAGCAAAATAGCTTGTCAAAGCATTTAAATTTGATTCCATGTAGAAATATAAACTCTGTAAGTATAGGTGGAACATAATTTTTATACAGTGACACTCAGTGGTAGTGACAGTCTTTAAGTCTGATACCGTACATCTATACGGAGATTTGGTGAGCTTAACGGAGGACGGCTTAACAGAGACTCCCCCAACCCCGTAAGCGTTATAAAGATCAACACAGGCGCCATTTTGCCCTCACTGGCTGAGTGGAAAGTAGGTGGCAGCAGATGGCCTCTAAAGGAGGAAGTTGGAGAGCTCTCACAACGGACGCTGGAAACACATTTGAGACTCAAAAGAAAAGCCATAATGGAAGACATGCGCAGAAGACGGAAAGAAAAGTTAAATAGACCGCCAGCGGACAACGAATTTGTCAGCACGAGATGCGGGAAAATATGCAGGTTGCAACTGGGTCTGCGTATTCACGTGACACACTCCATGCACCCTTAATCTTTTGAATCGAAGACATTGTCATTATACCGAGATTTCATTTAAATATTGTTACGAATGAACAGTGACAGGTTGAGGTCACTATGTGTGACCCCGGTGAGATGACACAGCACCGAGTGTTCTCTGGAATCTATGCGTGTAAACAAAGACAGGATGTGACGTGCCCTCACGTGTTATTCCAGGGGACGAACAGATCTACGAAGGGGGCAGTGTTATAAATGAACAGTGACAGTTAGAGGTCAATACGTGTGA
The DNA here is from genome assembly GCA_030265305.1 of Biomphalaria pfeifferi. NCBI lineage: Eukaryota > Metazoa > Mollusca > Gastropoda > Planorbidae > Biomphalaria > Biomphalaria pfeifferi. The sequence goes on from JASAOG010000209.1 coordinate 255,370, forward strand.
CCTCGGCGAGATGACACTGCAGCAGGTGTTCTCTGGAATCGACATGTATAAACAACGACAGGATGTGATGTTTCCTCCCGTGTTGGAAAAAATAACCTGTACAAGGATACAAAACCCGATTTATTTAACTATATCTGTGAATATTGAAGGATTGACTCCATTGTTGCTATCAAACAAAATAATTACTATCTATTAATTAATCGACTAATTGGTAGATTATTTTTATTATTATTAATATTTCGTGTATTGTTTTCCCCAATGAAGAATGGTGCAAAGTTTCAACTTGATCCGAGATTGTTTGTGGGAGAAATTCCTAGTTTGTATTTTTTTACCAGACAGACAGCGTGGGTTGATATTAGCTTTGTAAAAAACAACGTTATTGCAGCATTTAAGAATAATATTGATTTTCATACTAAAATGTATTCAAAGTAATATGTTCTCTGTTTACACGTCTGGTGTTTATTTAGATTCTAATGTGATAAGAAAGTGTGAAAAAAAAAATTACTAGCGACACTGGGATGAATGGATGAATAGAGAGATGTGCTAAAACAAGAAGCAGGACGTTTTGGCGACGCCGTTTTGGCCCCGCCGTTTTGGCGCGAAGGTCGTTTTGGCGCGAGCCGTTTTGGCGACGGGGCGTTTTGGCGCGAAATACATTATGTACGTTTATTGTATTATTTCTTAAAAGAATTATTCATATCTATGTTTTGCATGAGTGTTTGTGTTAAGACATATTTTTCACGTACTAAATGTAAATGTGTGTTTGTGTTTCACATCATTTTCTTTAATCAAACATTTTGGCTTGTGTATGTGTGTTTATTAAGAGGCACACTTTTATTTCAAAAAAGGTTTGTTAAGATATTATTTTAAAATTAAAAACAAAAATTAAAAACAAAATGAAACGATGATAGACTAAAAATTGATGCAATTATTTGTTTACATTAACATTGGTTTGTTTAATGACTGTATGGTATCTCCAGCTATACATACCAAACACTTGCTAACAAAAAACAATTCGCTGAACGGTGTTAGAATTCCTACTATGCATACAATATTATGGTAGAGGGAAATAAATATTGTTATAAAAGCTACGTGCTTATTAAATTATCGTCAAATGATATCTCGCGCCAAAACGTCCCGTCGTCAAAACGTCCCGTCGCCAAAACGTCCCGTCGCCAAAACGGCTCGCGCCAAAACGTCCCGTCGCCAAAACGGCGGCGCCAAAACGTCACGTACCGGCTAAAACAGGCCAGGGGCCTTCCATGGGCTGTAGCGCCACTGGGATGGCAGGATGAATGGAGCAACGTGCTAAAGCAGGTCAGGGTCACTAGGATCTTCTTGATACAATTACGCTTGATATAAGTCTTGTTTGCTGTTGTTGTTTTTTAAGTTTTTTTTTATCTTTTTCTTGTTTTTTTTCTTCTGATTTATATAAAGCAGAAACTGGTTTTAGCCACATACTTAGCTAATGAACCGTCAGCTGGGGATGTTTATTGGAAATGTATAGGAAGGCTTTTTCGTGTTTCCAGTGTACAGAATGAGGAACAATAAGGAAGAATTGATAGGTATTTTGAAAAACATAAAACACATTCTTTACTTTGTCTTTAAGATCTACAATTTCCCACAAGTTTCATCAGTCATCTTCTTATGATTTCTTACTTTACTTATTTTTTTATCTATTTATTTATTTATTCTTACTTATTTCTTACTTCTATTATACCGCTACCATATTTCTTCAAGTTGCTTTCTCTTCTTTTTCTCTTTTAATTCTAAAGAATGTATTTGGGGATCCTACACATTAGACTGTAGACGAAGAGCAGATCTCTGTGATTAACTTTATGAAAATCTTATATTCAGCATGATATGGATCCCTTCTGTCTCCGAAGACAATGGATGCCCCAGATGTCACAATGGTTTTTGGTGTTTTAGCCGCTTTGCAGCGTTTCGCGTTACATTAGGCACCAAGCTGCAGGAGGGAATGTATAGTTGTTACTCATAACCCCTAATGGGCTTCACTCCTGATTTTTCCTCGGTTTTGTCTCTTTAAGCCTTATTACCGCAAGGCAGCGGGGGGGGGGGGGGGGGGGGGTGAAGTCAGAGTACCACCTCACCTCGATGAATTGCCTTACTAGGCTGACGAGCTCCATCTGCCCGAAGCTCCCGGTTTTGTGGCGCCACGTATTCGCCTTCACCCCTTCACCTGTTAGTAAGAGCAGTTTCGCCGGGTTAAGTATCTAAGCCACACGAGCAGGCCAGGTGCTGGTCTTAGTTGTCAGAGGCTATCTGAGACGCATGTCTTAAGAAGTGTTTTATAGACAATGGGAGCTTATTACCTATGGACACCTCCTGGCCATGACGACCTTTGAATATTCAGTATTACTCTTCTGACATTTGACTTTGATAGAATTTGTGAGTTCTAGTATTGTGTTCTATGCGGTGAATCGAGAGGCCAAGTGCGCTTGATTTGGCTTGGCTTGGCTATCTAGAAGGGGGCTCGAGGTTCGACACCCGACGCGGGCAGAGTTGCGTTTACTGAGTGCCTAAAGGCAGCACGGAAACCAACTCCTAGATACCCCCCCCCCCCCCACTGGTCCACAAAAGAGATTGGACCAAAAGCGCTCTGAGCATGCTATTAGCATGAAAGTAGCGCTATATCAAAGCTCTAATAATAATAATAATTTAAATATTAAAGCTGTATAATCGAATCGGTGGTAAAAATACTAAAGTACCTATATAAGCCGCTAATATTATAATGGAATGAACTTAAAACTTATTTTGTGTGAGAGGGTGTGGCTATAAAATTGCGTCTACTTAGCTTACTGTTTTATTGTTACAAAGCACAAAAGATATTCTGATTGTGTAGTCAGGTGAGACCGAAGGCTTCCAAGTACAATACCGTCATGACAGCTTAAGTGTTCCAAATTACGTGTGACGTATTGTTCCTGGTAGTGACTTTATAGCAAGGTATTAAGTAACTCTCTGCACAGAACACATTACAACATCTGGCTTTACAACACACAAATACACACTGCTTCACAATGCCACTGCAATACACAAAGTGTCGCCGTGTGACGATAGAGAAATCGATTCGACCGATTTTATGTATCGATGTAGAGACATAAAAACGCTTGAAACGATAGATTCCTAACATAGAACCGATAGCGTTTGTTAAAGGGGAGTATAGTCTTCGATTGTTCGATTTAGCAAGTGTTGTGTCGATAATGTCACCGGTAGTATATTGTACATGTTCAGCAATAACTGTTGACACATATGTCAACGAAAACGTAACGATAATGCGTTACATCTCAAGATATCTTATCTTATATATATAGCAGACGTTACTTAAAAAAATAATTTAATTACGTCCTACGCATTTCATGTGTCAATGTAGTCATACATCAATGACTCTGCTATGTTTTTGGTTTTCCTGGCTGATTCAGACAAGATATGTAAACAAAATATCGAGTACAAAATATCGCGTACAAAATATGACCAGAATATTCTTTTTTAACCCTTAAGACGCGTGTGGTAGCTTAGCTTTTAATCATAAGAATCGAAATTCCATAGTGTATGCACTCATTTTAAAACAGCTAAGCAATTTAAGGGTTAAACAGTTCCTCTATCTATCTTGTAAACTCTTCATGAGTTCAAAAAGTATTTAAAAAACAAGGAAGTTGTGCGCTGTGTGGACAAGAATTTCGAAACCGCTCTAATGATTTTTCCTATAAATTTGACAGTTTAGGTATATTTAAAAGGGAAAACAAATACTTACAATTCTAGATCTAGATCTAGTAATCTAGATATCCTGAATGCCAGACTTCTATGCTACCGTGGACTGCAATTAGTTTAAAGAGTGGTATTGGCCTTCGCGATCCAATTATCCCTTTAAAAATACAGGCTGGGGGCAATGCAGTAGTTTATTTAATTAGCCCACAAATTTAGTTAATAAATGTGAAACAATTATTTCAAGGGAAACTCCGATATTTTCTTTTAAAGACATATTTAAATTTTGCGTAAAAAGTTGTAACTAGATATTTTCAAGATCACTAACAAATGTCAAGGACGCTAAATTAACCTTTCCTTCGCCAGCTAAATGACAAAGAATGGAGCTAAAATTAGAACAATAAATTGGTGCGTTGCCAACACTTGTTCTTATCAGTTGAAGTCTTGGGTCACATGTCCAATGCTTCCTCTACATTGAAAATATTTTGTGCTATAAACGAAGGGTTTTTAAAAATGTGATTCTGCTGTGCACAAAAATTACAACATAAAATATATAATATGAGTTATTCCAATAAAAATATTTGGCCTCCTTCAGTCGCCAAACGACTATGGATCATCTCATGGAAATGAGATGAACGCCTGGGCATTAGCTGAGGTCGGAACGATGTCCCTCCCCCCTCCAAGCAGCTGATGTATCCAAAGGAACGTCAAGTGCCAATACAGTTTGGTGTTAGCGGCGACGCAAGTACTGCCAGGGTGTAGCACTGAGTGCCGCAAGCTGCCTAAGTTTCGCCGCTCCCGAAGCCTTTCAATAATAATTTCACAATAAATTATTCAACAGCTTGATGGATACAATTTAACATTCAATAGGTCTAAAACGTACCTTTTTTTTTATTTTAAGATACAATGTAAAAAGATCAACCATCAGCAAAGACGCAATCTTTCCTTGTCTTGTGAACGGCCGGCTTTTCAGAGCAAAATAGAGATCGAAGCTCATAGAATATGAGATGGTGCTCACCTTCCACCATGAAGGATAAAGCAAATAAGCGTGACACGTGTCGATTGATTAAGTTAATGACTTCATAATGACTGCATAATGACTTCATAATGACTTCATAATGACTGCATAATGACTGCATAATGACTGCATAATGACTGCATAATGACTGCATAATGACTTCATAATGACTTCATAATGACTGCATAATGACTGCATAATGACTGCATAATGACTGCATAATGACTGCATAATGACTGCATAATGACTGCATAATGACTTCACTTTCTCCTAACTCCGTGGCGACGTTCTAAGCTACAGCGTGACTTACTTGAATCTTTAGACCTGATTAATACTTGTCATACTATTGCGGTGTCACGCTCTACATGGAACAAGTGGGCATTACATACAATGAGGTTACTTATGTATATGTGACGGCCGTGAATAAAAAAATACACTTTAGAAAAATGACTAATTTAATACCAGAAACGTGAATCGTATAATTAATAACCTTACAAGTTACAATGAGCCCGAATTTTTCTCCTCCTCCCCTGTTTATACTCTGCCATCGGAGAATAGAAAGATATTTTTAAAAATTAGTTTATAGTGTCCGAAGTCCAAAGCGTATATCAATTCTTTCTGTCAGCTTGTCCCAACTTCCCATTCTCGGATCAGTTTAAAACTTTGCACATTTATTCATTATCGATGACAGCACGTGAATAGGACAAAAAATGTACAAATTAGTTCACCAATTAGTCGATATTAATTAATTTTGTTTTATATAAAAAAAAATGTATTATGCTAAGTGGAAATAAGCCTTGTATTGAGAATTGGCTCCTTCGCTAGAAATGTTTAATTAACAATGGACTATAAAACCTATTATTTTAAGTATTTGAATAGCTCAGTAGAAAAGACGACGGACTTTTGTCATAGATTCTCGAGTCCCAATTCAGACACAAGAAACTTTCTTTTTTTTTTTTAAATTGCTTTTGAAAACTTTCTCCGAGATACCGCCTCCTTCCTTCCTTCCACTGGTCTACAATTAGATATGACCATAGAGAACTAAGCATGCTCTAGGCTTGCTCTTGTTACGCTGAACAAAAACAATTGATGAAAATATTTCAAATCACACAAATGTATGACATGATCAACGTCTAATCTTTCTACTCAAGACCGGACACAACAGATTGAGGCAACATAGGAACCGGAAGCTCGAAATTGGAACCAGTGAAATCTGCCCATGTGAAGTGTCACCCGAGAATGCCGACCACGTCCTCCAAAACTGCTCTTTTTACTAAGAGGCCCGTACAAGACATTGGCCCCAAAAACACCTCAGTAGAAAAAAAACTCTTTGGAGAGCTCCCTGATCTGGAAACCACTGCGCAGTTCATCTCATATATTGGTCTAGTCATCTCAACACTCCAGCTCCCTGGTCTGGAAACCACTGCGCAGTTCATCTCATATATTGGTCTAGTTATCTGAACACTCCAGCTCCCTGGTCTGGAAACCACTGCGCAGTTCATCTCATGTATTGGTCTAGTCATCTGAACACTCCAACATAACAATGAGAACGAAGAAGAAGAAGAAGAAAACTAATGTATTATTGTTAGTCTAGAATAGTCTAGAACTATTAACAATTTTAAATTCATATTTATTGATTCAATTTTACTCAATATAAGCGTGATTTGTAAAAAAAAAAAAGGTTTATACATAGAGAGAGACTTGATACTTTTTGCTCTCACTGGCATAGAGGAAAGAAGCTGGCAAAGATGGTCTTAAATAGACAGTTGGAGAGCTTTCACGATGCCCGCACAGATTAGGTCAGATTCGACCATATTTAACAACGGAGTCAACAAAAAAGCTAGCTGTGGCATTCATACTCTCCCGCCTTGACTACTGTAACGCCGTACTAGCAGGTGTACCCGATGAAAAAATCAAACTGCAACAATTTATGAACAACGAATAATCCTTAGAATAAACAAGACGAGCTTCTGCTACTACTCTCTTGCGCACGCTCCATTGGCTTCCAGCGAAAGCGAGAATCGACTACTAAGTGGCCACACTTTGTAATCGGTGTATCTACAATAAAGAAATGTCCTTGTACCTTAGCGAACTGATCACTCCTTGTGTCCCTCAGAGAGCCCTGCGCTCAATGGACTCAACGCTCTTAGTGGTGCCACGTTTCTCCCTCAAAAGCTACGGTCTGCGGGCTTTTTCAGTGCACGGACCAAAGGTTCGGAAATCGCTTCCCCTTCATCTCAGACAGACAACATGCTACACTACATTCAAGAAGAACATTAAGACCTATCTGTTTAAAACTTTTTTAGATTGGTTTGTCATTTTAGCTCTCGTGTTTGTGTTTGTAATGTTATTACAGCGCCCTGAGCCTACATTTTGTTTGTTAACAGCGATTTATAAATAAAATTATTATTATTAATCTTCGTAGACCTTGCCATCGCCATTATTACTATCATTTTGATTTTTAAGATCCCAATCATGCTCTAAAAGCTATAAAATGTATAAAGATAGAAAAAGAAGAGATAGCAATATGAGGAAATGTGGTGTCGATATAGTGGAAGAAAATAGAAAAGAAAGATTATTATTATTATATCATCCCCTAGCAAGACACGTAGACAAAAGTCCTTTTTTTTTATATACTTAAGATTCTTTCTTCATCTTCCAAGTATATAAAAAAAAGGACGTGTCTTGCTAGGGGATGATATAATGAACCGGGGCTCCCACCACGGCAGGCTAATGTATTAGATAAAGAGAACAGTAGCAAACCAAGTTGCATATTAACCGAACTGTAAATAAGTGGTCAACGATCGTTGAACAATAGCAACATTTAATACTAAATACAAATAGTTAATATTCAGAGTATGTACAAATCATGTGATAATCAGTTGATGCATTATTAATTGTACAAATAAACACACCTCACACACGGCACGGTAACTCCAAATACTACAATACGGAGATGCAAGGCTCAAACTAATCAAGGGTCAGTCACGGCTCCAAAGGCGAGCTCCAAACCACACACTCCATCTTAGCCCCCAAGCCTAACACCCTGAAACAAAGTATAACTTAGATCTAGCGATGCCGCTGAATCACAGAACTTTCATTAACGACACCCGTACCCAGATATCAGCCTGATTACTACATTTATGTACTTATGTACCGTTAGAACGGGGAAACAGTGCAAACAGTCGCGCAGACAGAATCTACAGCCAGAACGCCCTCTCCACTAGAAGAACAATGCGGTCACTAAGCGAGAAGTAAAACACACAATATTCTCTACAACAAAACACGCCCAGTGAAACTACTTCCTAGGCCTAACAGCACGACTATTTTAATATTAGACAAGAAAGAAAACTTCACACAAACATTTTGATATGCTTTATTAAAATACTTACGTAAAATATTTGCGTATTCTTTAGACTGTGTACAACGAACAAGCTTGCTAATCATGCATTTACCTCCATGTAAGGCATGTTACATTTCTATCAACGTTTTCAAATCCAATAGAAAAGTCAAGATAATTGTATTGGTACAAATAAATGGATAGTTACTTTAGCTATAATCGTCTACGTCAGCATAACTTCTGTAACAATAAAAATATAGTTGTAAACATGAATAACATTCCCACACGAAACACACACACACACTCACGTACACACAATCAGCGCTTTCTAAATTAGGCTTCTGTGTACTCCTAGGCGACGGCAGACGATCTAGCAATACCCTGACTAAAAGTGGAATAATCCTTCTGTTTTACCCTAAACAGAGATGAGACGACCACTTCGTCCAGATCTGATATAACATTAAACAAACAACCCAGAATGCACTAATCACGCGAGTCTATCTACACGATGTTTTCTGTACCTATCGTGCTCTTGCCAACACAAACTTTCTTGTGATCATCATCTTCGTCGTCCGTTGTTTCGGAATGGTTATGCGGATGGCCAAACCAGTAACCGAATCCCGATATCGGCTGACCCCATATGAAAACTGGCGCCCCACTAATTCCATTGCAGACCACGTTGTCGTAGCTGTAACGGCACCAGATCTGATGAGACCTGACCTCTTTCAAAATTTCCATTTCCGGAGACTTCTTGAACTTCCGGTGTTGGCCGAGGCTGATGCGTTTTGGTTTCATGTGGGGATGCCCGATAATGACGACGAGGTTAATGTCCTCGTGAAGCTTAGACTTCTGGTAAAGCTGAGACATACAGGACTGGTAACTTGAGAGTCTCTCTTCTACGATTTTAATGTGACTTGTGTTTGTTATTTTGCATTCAAATGCACACCAGTCGCTTTTATAGTCAAGATCTTTGTCAGTCTCCAGTAGTTGAGAACCGTAGAAAGTAATTAGTTTATCTTTCTTGTCAATCTCACTATCACTGCTGCTACTTTCACTAACAGTGTCTTCTGCTACCAAACCAGGTGCGTCGCTGAATATACTTTCGCTGCCGGAACTATCTCCACTCTTATCAGAATCTCTGCCTTCACTATCCCTGGAGTTAAGTTCCTGGTTGTAGTCGAGTTTGAACTTAATCGTGGAACGGCTCCAGATCTCGTTCACCTTTTTGTAGCTTGGTATGTCAGACCTCTCATCATCATTAAAGATGTGATACGCAGTTGACACAGTCACAATGGCGTAAAAATCGTCACTTTCCTCGTCACCGTACTTCTTTAATCTGACGATGAAACCTGTACCGTAAAAGAATGAACCATAAGGATCTTCTTTTTCTAAAATCTGCAGCAACCCAGTAAGGCCAGACATGGATTCAAGAAGCTGATGTGTATCTTCAAACAGAACTTCTTTCTGATCTGTTGATGAAACTGTTGAAAAGCTCTTCATCAACTGATGTTTATAATGTTTGTCTTTTCTTTGAAATTGTTCAAATGTAATATACTTGTCATGTTTTTTATTATGGCATTCTCCTTCACTCATTTCTTCTGTGAACAAAAATTACATTAAAAATAAGTTTGGAATTGAAAGTTTTTGTTCTTCGAAGGCATGTTTTTGTTTTTGTAACAGTGGTTTAATAGGTGCAGGCTGCTTTTAAGAATCGTGTGTGTTTTGGAAAGGCATCTTTTATTTAATGCCTGAAACGATACCAACCTTTGAGTGTTTTTTTAAGATCGCTGGCGTTCACTACAGGTCAATAAACCAAGGAAGAGAGAGGGACAAATATAAAGCGGTGTTAGAAAATGTGGTAGCGAGATAATATATGTGAGAGAGCAATGAAGAGAGAAAACAGCGAAAGGAAAGAAGAGGCTGAGAATGAGAGATAATGAGTGAGAGAGTGAGGCCTAGACAAAGAGATAGAGAAAGAAAAACTGTGGGCAAGAGAAAGAAGGAAGATAATTGTAACAGACAGAGAGAGAGAGAAAAAAAAGAGAATACATTTCTATTTCTTTAAAAAAAAAAAAAAAAAAAGATTCAGGTTTGAAATTGCACTTGGAACTTAAAACATGGAATATCATCAGGCAAGTTCTACAGGATTATGGAGAAAATGGTTCGAAGTTTACATGACCCACGAGATGATGTTGACGAGATGACATACGTTGACGAGGTGATGTTGACGAGATGATGTTGACGAGATGATGTTGACAAGATGGTGTTGACGAGATGATGCTGACGAGGTGATGTTGATAAGATGATGTTGACGAGATGATGCTATGTATTTTATATTATATAAAGCCTACATTTGTGCCCAAGTGAAATCGCTTCATTTCGATGACGTCATCTAAACAAGTTTCTGTATCAGCCCATAGCCTCCATCATCCATACACCGACAAAAAAAAGGTGTCCGTTTTCTAGAGAGCTTACTATTAAGACTCCTTGCAATAATGAAGCATAAAAATATATATAATGAATGAAACACTATTTCAACAAGGTCACATTTATAAAGAGGAGATAATTTAAAATAAAATGTTATTGTTGCTTCCCTTTATATGCTTTTGTTTGTGTTGTTTTTATTACCTTGTAAATGTGATAACAAGTCCTCGACCTACCTTTTAAGACAAACTAATCTCAAATGATATTTTTTTTTTAAAGTATAGAATATTATAGAGTCTACGATGCTTATTGATGAGAATATTGATCGCACGAGACATCAATACTTCGCTAACAGTCTGTAGATCTATAACTTTATTTACATTGGTGTGCAAAGCAATTGATTAATGTTGGTTGATTATTGGTTTTCTGTCCTCATTGTGTGTGTATACGAGGTGTGTAATAAGAAGTATACATTTGATGGTCCGGGAACAAGGATCTGATTCAGCCCACAATGGTATATTCCAGCTCCGACATGCCCTCGGGGGCGTAGCTAGTCATGTGCGGATTGTGCTGGCCGCACTGGGCGTCAAAAGGTGAGGGTCATTAAACTTTCATTCAGTATGTATTCAGTTCCTATTCCCGAGTTTTTTAGTACACACTACACATTGTACATAATAATACTAATAAGGCTTGTCTTCGAGTCCGAAGATTAGTGAGGAATGCAGTATTTCCCGTGCCTGCGCAGTCCCAGCTGTGACCTACATATTTTGCCACATCCAGGGCAAGCATAACCATTGTCCGCTGGTGGTCGATTTAGATTTTCTTTTTCACCGTCTGCGTTCGTCCGCGGTGGCGGATTTTCTTTTGGTCTCAAATGTGTATCCCGCGGCCTTCGTACATAGGACTACATTGACAAACACAAAACTACTTTGTGAGAAAATATAAACTACAAAAAAAATTATTTATTTTACTGTTTTGTTCATCTCCTATATTCTGATATTAAATGTAAAGCTGTAGACCAGCTTGAAGTATAAGTACCTGATATCTTGAATGGTGGCAAGGCACTTTTACACGCCTACAATCTTCGAAAGTGCATGTTGTTACTTAGTCCTGTTACTACATTGTTTAACGCACTGGTTAATAAAAGGAACAAAGTTACAATGATACATTTTTTTACTATTTTTAATGTTCTCGCCTTTCTTGGGTTTTGGGCCCCTGCGTTAGCGGAAATAAACGAAGCGCAAGTCTACCTTCAAAAACAAGGATTTTCTACTCGAGACTGCGCGTTCAAAATCTTAACTACTAACCTGAAGGAGATCACTAAGTCATTATTACCTTAGCGAAAGCATGTGCTTAGATCTGCAAAATCTCAAACGAGTATTTGCCACGCACGAAAAAGAAAATAGGATGCAGAACAAAACAAAAAGTGAGGATGAGCACCAGAAGAAAGAGTTACGAGAGAAATGTATTCTTTGGTGAACAGGATTGTTGAATCCCTCAATTTGAGACACTTCATGATGTGCCAGATAAATATAATTTTTTTTTGCTCCAAACTATTGAATCCTCACAGTGAAATCAACCTCGATAGGACTCCGAGCGACATTGACGAAAGCTTATTTTATCTGGACCTAAATTTGACTTTAAAGGTCTGTCCCACTTCCTAAAGAAGCCTCCGAAGTTTCGAAATTTTAAAAATGTTGATCTCTTAAGTTTAAAAAAAATTTCGGCGTGATGATTATTCAAATATTTCTTTCAATGACAGTAAGTGTGCCTAAATGCGAGAGAAGTTTTTCGACATTGGTCGATGTGTTGGTCACATGACACCCTGCACGTTAACCGTTGGCCAAAGAAACAGACAGCCTTAACATCACCCAGCCAGCGCGCCCCTCTTTACTTGACAACATTTGATATAAAGTTAGCCGTGTCCAATACTTTGAAATGTTCACTGAAGACGCTAATTGTGTGCTTATTTAAACTATTCAAGTTGTTCTACGTATGAAAAAAAAAACTTTTCCCGCCATTTTATTTGAATATTTGATGTTAGAGAAACCGCTAACAAAATATGTCAGCAGACGACTTGTTGAACAATAAATGCTTAGGCAGCAACCCATAATTAAATCAACAGGAAATCAATTTAACCGCCGAAAACTCTTGACTTTCACCATGAAACAAAAAAAAACCTGTTAAAAAAATACTTACCGAGGAAAAACTTTTTTTTTTTAGAGAAATGTAAAAACAAGGCCTTTTGAGTAGCTGACCTACAGTGTCAATGTTAAGTTTTATTACTCATGACAAGGATGAAAACACATGGTACACCGTTCAAGTTTATTCAAGTGTACAATCTTATTGGCTGATTTCCAAATATGGCACCGTGTGGCGAACTGCAGTTTACTGAATTACGTTAGTGGGGTGGGAAGAAATTTGGGTTACATTGATTGTGAATACTCTACCTACACAGGGAGTACCCAACACTATCAAGTGGGGGACCAGCGCCATGCTACACCCTAAATATGTGCAATCTATTTGAGATATCACAGTACGTTTATGGCTAGTGATCTTAAATCCTCTCTTCATAATTTAAAGTTAAACATTATCTCTCCCTAACATAAAGATCGCGCAATTTGTTGTTTGTGTTTACTTATCTTATATAATACAGACGTTACTTCAAAAAAGAAGATGATTACGTACTACGCGTCATGCATTTAGTCATGCACGAGGAATGTGCCTTTACTTAAAGAAAGATACTCGTTCAAACTTAAAATATCTAAGCAACTTACTTTTGTTAAGTACATTCAAAAGTAGAAGATTTGGTCAGACATTTGTTAAATCATTCTTATTGTTTTGTTTGGAAAAAAAATAATAACATAAAATTTTAAAAAATAAATCTTTAAGAAGTCTTTAATAGTCTTTAATAAAATACTCAACCAGACACAAAAATAAAGGCACATTCCTCGTCCCATATGCTAGGACAAATTTGTACAAAAACTCCTTCTTCCCTAGTGCTATTAGAGCATGGAATGGATTGCCTGAGCTAGCCAGGAAAACCAGTGACTTGGCAGAATTTAAGTCATTGGTTAATATGCATGACTGAATGCATGTCGCGTAGGACGTAATCATCTTTTTTTTTGAAGTAACGTCTGTATTATATAAGATAAGATAAGAAGGAGAGAAAATAGCAAGAAATCCCTATAACTCTAGATCTAAAAATTAGTTTAACTTCACAGATGGTTGAGACATGTTTAATACATGTTTAAATTTCTTAAGAAAAGCGTCAGTGAAAAAAAAAGCAAGGCCAATGACACTAGATCCAGCGAGAATAACCTGCCGAGAGTGCAGCCGAACATTCCAGGCTCACATAGGTCTCACCAGCCACATGAGGAGGCATAAAACCAAAGTGCATCACTCAGCCCCATGGATGACAAAGGTGGTCATTATTGAACAACAATGGACGAACTAAGTAATATTGTTACAAAATTCTTAATGCGCTGAGCAGACCATTTTGATGTTTGTAAATATTTTTTTTAAAGCACGATTAGTCGGAGACATCAGCACAGTTGCGTGGTGCACGCATCAATGTTTCCAACAGGAAATCTATTTAGACATTGGTTTCTCCAACATTAAGTGTTTTTAAATCAATAAATAAAAGGGAGTAAACTGCAAATGAAAAGTGTTTACTTTATTTCGGATTGAGATGTTTCGATTTAAATACCTATAAAACAAAACAAAAGTGAGCAAAAACTTGTGTCCTCGTCCAACAGTCAAAAAGCTTCTAACTTCATGTCAAATACTTGTCTGTAGGACAATCTGAGTGTATTATTAAAATTATGTTTTGTTGTATGTCAATAGCTTGAGTTCAATCTTGTAATGATTTCTACTTCATTGCTACAAACAACGCCGTTAATTACTGCAATTAGATAGGCTTTTTTAGAGTACAAATCTGTTGATATTTAGAAACTCCTGTAGTGCTGTAGACATCTGGATCTTGTATGTTGAAACTAGAAGCTTTCTAGTTGATGTCTAGATATGTTACGTTGAATCTAGACACGCTAGTGTCGATAAGAGAGAAGCTGTCATGTTGATATCTAGAAGCTGTTGTGTTTATATCAAGAAGCTGTCGTGTTGATATCAAGAAGCTGTCGTGTTGGCGTCTAGAAGCTGATGTGTTGATATCTAGAAGCTGTTATGTTGATATTAAGAAGCTGATGTGTTGATATCTAGAAGCTGTTGTGTTGATATCAAGAAGCTGTCGTGTTAACATCTAGAAGCTGTTGTGTTGATATCTAGAAGCTGTTGTGTTGATATATAGAAGCTATCATGTTTATATCTAGAAGCTGTTGGGTTGATATCTTAAAGCTGTTGTGTTGATATCTTAAAGCTGTTGTGTTGATATTTTAAATCTGTTGTGTTGATATCTTAAAGCTGTCATGTTGATATCTAGAAGCTTTTGGGTTGATATCTTAAAGCTGTTGTGTCGATATCTTAAAGCTGTTGTGTTGATATTTTAAATCTGTTGTGTTGATATCTAGATGCTGTTGTGTTGACATCTAGAAACTTTTGGGTTGATATCTTAAAGCTGTTGTGTCGATATCTTAAAGCTGTTGTGTTGAAATTTTAAATCTGTTGTGTTGATATCTAGATGCTGTTGTGTTGACATCTAGAAACTTTCATTGCACGAGACTAAATGTGACATAGATAAACTAGCTTCTATATAGCCATTGATCAAGTGTATGAAATATTGTTATAGAAAAAGTTGGAAGCTGCAAATCCAACTAACAAGAAACTAGACAATGTTCTCCACGCCTATTGTACTTTTCCCGCCTTTTTCTTCGGGATATCCTTCCGCGTGATTATGTGAATGGCCAAACCAATATCCGAATCCTGACGTCGGCTGCCCCCATTTAAAAATAGGAGAACCACTGCTTCCTTTACAAGTAAGATTATCATAATAGTACCGGCACCAAAGCTGGTTTGACCTGATCACTTTGAGTTCCTCTTTATTTGGACACTCTGTGTTTCCGAAGCTGAATCTCAATGACCAGTTGTGTGGATACCCGACAATAACAACCATATCAACATCTTTGTAATTCATGAGGGACAGATGATATAATTTTTTCAATCCTGATTGATATCGCGACAAAGTTCTTTCTAATCTTTTAATAAGTGTGGTGTCATGAGTCACGCATTCTACAGCACACCAGTCACAGTCATAGTCTAGGTCTTTGTCCATCTCTATCAGTTTATGACCATACAATGTTGGGAATCTCGTACTTTGCTGAATCTGATCTAAGGTTGCTTCACCTTTTCCATAGCAAAGTTTTAATTCAGTCTTGTATTTGCTCCAAATTTCGTTAATTTTTTCGTACCTTCGTTTCGAGTTCTTATTCTCCTTATTAAAGACGTGATAAGCAGTTGATACTGTGACTATGGCGTGTTCTTGATGATCGCCATTATGGCCTTGTTGATCAGGGCATGGACATGGGCAGTTTGTTTGCCTCCTTAGTTTCAAGATGAAGCCAGTTCCACTGTAGGTTTCTGATTCATTTTCCGACATTATAAGTAGCAAGCCAGTCAGTTTCGACATATTTCGCAAAAAATTATGCAAAGTTATAAAATCAGAATCGGTCAAAGCACTGGTGACATCTGGAGGTTTAAAACTGTTTTGAAGTTCAACTAAAGAATCCGTTGGATCCGTAGTTTCAAAAGACTCAAATATTTTGCTCCTGTATTGGTCACTTTTGCCCAAAAAGTCCTTGTAACTAATATAATCCGAATCATGCATCTGTTTTTTTTTACAATTCATAATTGTTATTTTAAAGGATCTGCAAATTAATGAAATTTAAAAAAAATAGTTACAATTAACAATAATGGAAAAAAAACTATATTTTATTTTCTTATATAATACAGACGTTACTTCAAAAAAAGAATATGATTACGTCCTACACGTCATGCATCTAATCATCCTTGTTAATCAATGACTTAAATTCTGCCAAGTCACTGGTTTTCCTGGCTAGCTGAGGCTACCCATTCCATGCTCTAATAGCTCTAGGGAAGAAGGATTACTTTAACGAATTTGTTCTAGTTTATGAAATAAGAAATGTGGCTCTATCTCTGTGTCTTTCTGAGTATTTCATTGGGTATTTTGTTTTTCTATTTGTAAATTAAAGTTAATGTTTTATGTATTATATAGCTACTTTACTTTTTTATTTTTCTGTCCTGAAGTATCTCTGTGTTTAGAGATTTTACTAATGGTGTTACTCTAATCAAATTGGAATATTCGTTTGTTATAAATCTTTATTCTCTATTTTGTATTTGTTCTTGTTTCTTTGTTTTCTTGAGTTGAGGGGTCCCAAACAGAGGATGCATATTCTAGTATTGGCCTACCTATAGTTAAATAGCATTTTAGTTTCACGTCGAGGCACTCGTGTTTACGTATATAGGTACATTTTTCTAAGAAACAGACGATGTAAAGCTCAGCTGTTTCCAGGGTGCCCTTTTATCAGTAGCCTACAACAATCCAACGCTTATACAGGTAGGTGGTACTCAGAGTTAGGTGGACTCAGGGTCGACCTAAGAATCCCAAACTATAATTTCTCACTTTCCACCGAGATTCACTGGCCCCACTGTTCGGAAATCGATAGTATGTATGGCAAAATACATTTTTAAACTAATAAATAGCATTTACTTACAGGCTTATATTTTGAAAGTTCTTGTTGTGGAAACGGTTGAGACAGAAGGCTTTTCAGTATTGTCTCTTGTGACTGTTCACGTGTTTTAATCTGAGGGTTAAATGTAGTTCCTGGTAGAGAGTAGCAGAGACTCTCATAGCACGGTATTACGTTAATCTCTGCACAGAACACATTATATCAGCTGGCGTAAAAACACACATATCTGCACAACTTCATAGGGGACACACAATGGCTCAAGTGTGACGAGAACTCAATTCGATCGATTTCAGGTATCGATGCAGTGACGTTAGTAATGCTTAGAACGATACCACATAAAGACAGTACATAGTATCGCTAACGTTCAATAGGTTGCAAAATGAAAGAAGTATAATCTACTTTCATTCGATTCAGTAATCTATAATTTCAAATAATAATAGAGTATTCATACATATACAAATATAAGGAAAAAAAAACCTTTTCAGACCTTGCGATATACGGTGCAGACGACCAACGGTTAAAATAGATGTAATGTAACCGCACAACCAGGGCCGGCTCGAGCAATGCGGTGCTCTATGCGAAGAGGATTGCGAGGGCCTAGTATGGGTGGGATAAGAATAAAGTCAAAATAATGATTTTTTAAATTTGAAAATACATTCGTCTTTGCAAAAAAAAATATAAAATGAAAGCTCACAATGCTGTCTTTATTAAATGGCACCCCCAAAATGACAATGTTGTCAATTTTTTCAGGAGATTTTAATAATTTCAGGAGATTCCATGACTTTTTCGTATATTTTGCCTTTTCAGAAGATTTACCGAAATCAGAAGGCCGCGGAAACCCTTATTATATATACGTTATAATTGTTTAATTTAAAAATTTACACTTAGAATTAGCGCGGGGACTTTGAAAGTGCGGGGCCCACTGTGACCGCATGGGTTGCAGTGGCTTAATGCCGGCCCTGCGCACAACGACCAACCGCTTTACTTTACCTGGCTAATTTCAGGTACCCGTTAGAGTTGTGTGGACTAAAGAGCGTCCTTAAAATCCAGAGTTTAAAAATCCCAGTCCTCACAGCCAGTCAAAAGCGAGACCTTTCAGTTCCGAAGCCAAGCGCTTTACCATATTGTTACCACCCCATCAATGAGCTATAAAAGCTATTAATTTAGGAAAAATCAAGAAGTCTTCAAGAAGTGTTTATCTAGCCATGGAACTATACTAATGGAACACCTGCTTCGAGTTTTTTATAAAACCAAAGAGAGTTGAGGTGCCGTCGCGCATCTTTTTTCGCGCATCGTACCATTCTCCACGAGCCACTTGGATCGACCTGCATTGAGAGTAAAACTTCCTTACACTATATTTTATTAGATCTGTAAAAACGTCATCCATTTTCTGACCAATTGATATGATAGATAAAATTTTCATGAATAAAGGAACGTCACAAAGTTGTTTTTTTAAGACCACTCAATGCAGATCGATCCAAGTGGCTCGTGGAGTAAATTTCTTCTTTGGCATCATCATTCAATTTTTTCAAGCAAGAATCACATGAGTACTAGACGATAAAGCATTCAATCTAAAGCGCAAATTGCAATTTCACCAGACAGAAACCTTAAGCAATACAAAACTTTTAATAAAATATATTTAAAAATCATGTTATCTATAACATCAGCAATGTTTCTATTTCAGAACTTGCTATCTATATGGCAGAAAATTTAAAGCTCATCTGTTCCTATGGTCCAAAGTTAACGAGGGTGTCATAAGCCAGCACAACGACCAATCGCCTTTACAATTTCTCAACTAATGGCAGGTACCTAATTGGAGCTAGAAATCGAATAAATTAGGAATACCATCGCAGAAGATAAACATCAAACCAGCACAACTTCCACACGCTACGAACACTGCATTTCTCGATAACCATTTAAAAATAGCATTAGAAAACGATAAATGATAACAAAGAAACAGATTACGTTGGGCAGGTCAACTCGTAAGCATGTCGGGTTAGAACGGGTTTGCAAAGATTGTTCACCGGTAAAAACCAAAAGACATGCGCTCCGAAGCCAGACCACGAGTACTGTGGCTTGATGACGTCGTGGCAGATCTACAAGAGCTAAAAGTCCGGGCATGGAAACGTTAAGTCCAGGGTATATCAGAATGGAAAGATGTGCTAGAGCAGGCCAGGGCCGTCCATGGGCTTAAGTGCCACTGCGATGGATGGATGGATTGAAAAACGATGAGCAAAGACTCATTTGACTTCCGAGATGTAGACGTTTAAAATATCTCTTATCACAAAAAGAAACTAAGTGAAGTGTAAATCTTTTATCCTTTTCTCTTATTGGTTTTTGTATTAAGTCACGTGTGTCATTATTATTACTGCACTTATAATAACCAAAGAGCGTTTTTTTTTTCTTTACTTGTGCCAAAAGCATAGAAGGGCTTTCGTGAATCAGCCAAGAAAACCAATACTTTGGTAAGAGTTTACAACTCTAATTAACATGCACGGCTGGTATGTAATAATAATCCTTCAAAGTACCCTAGAACGTTATAAGAAGATGAACCCTTGCGATTCAGAATAAATGAACCCTTGCGGTTCAGAATAAATGAGCCCTTGCGGTTCAGAATAAATGCGGTTCAGAATAAATGAGCCCTTGAGGTTCAGAATAAATGAACCCTTGCGGTTCAGAATAAATGAGCCCTTGCGGTTCAGAATAAATGAGCCCTTGCGGTTCAGAATAAATGAGCCCTTGCGGTTCAGAATAATGAGCCCTTGAGGTTCAGAATAAATTAGCCCTTGTTGTTCAGAAAAAAATGAGCCCTTGCAGTTCAGAACAAATGAGCCCTTGCGGTTCAGAATAAATTAGCCCTTGCGGTTCAGAATAAATGCGGTTCAGAATAAGAGCCCTTGCGGTTCAGAATAAATGAGCCCTTGCGGTTCAGAATAAATGCGGTTCAGAATAAATGCGGTTCAGAATAAATGAGCCCTTGCGGTTCAGAATAAATGAGCCCTTGCGGTTCAGAATAAATGCGGTTCAGAATAATGAGCCCTTGAGGTTCAGAATAAATTAGCCCTTGTTGTTCAGAAAAAAATGAGCCCTGCGGTTCAGAATAAATGAACCCTTGCGGTTCAGAATAAATGAGCCCTTGCGGTTCAGAATAAATGAGCCCTTACGGTTCAGAATAAATGCGGTTCAGAATAATGAGCCCTTGAGGTTCAGAATAAATTAGCCCTTGTTGTTCAGAAAAAAATGAGCCCTTGCAGTTCAGAATAAATGAGCCCTTGCGGTTCAGAATAAATTAGCCCTTGCGGTTCAGAATAAATGCGGTTCAGAATAAATGAGCCCTTGAGGTTCAGAATAAATGAACCCTTGCGGTTCAGAATAAATGAGCCCTTGCGGTTCAGAATAAATGAGCCCTTGCGGTTCAGAATAAATGAGCCCTTGCTGTTCAGAATAAATGAGCCCTTGCTGTTCAGAATAAATGAACCCTTGCGGTTCAGAATAAATGAGCCCTTGCGGTTCAGAATAAATGAACCCTTGAGGTTCAGAAGCTTCGTGGCATAACAATCTCGACTCTGAAAACACATTCACAATTCTCTCATCTGTCCCTTGACTTTCGGAGGAGGGATGCTGAGACAGTTTGCGTAACTAAATCCCTTCTTTTGTCCCGACCAGCAGCTTGTTTTTAGTAGGATATCAAGGCTGGTCCATTCTTTGATGTATGTTAACCAGCCAGACTTTCGACTTTCAAGTACTCTTATTCCTTGTGGCTTTTGGCAGTGAGTCATGTCTTACACTATGACCAAAACCAGCTCAGCTTTCGTCTCCTTACAGTATTCTAGCCACTATTTACCACACAGATACAAGTTGTCATTTTGACGCTAACTTTTACATCAATAACACTATATCAGTATGCAACTTTACCATTCGTAAATTCATGTGTAGACTGTAAGGGGAGAAGATTGAAGATGATTTATCTATTTCATATTTTAAAATAATTACTTCCCTTATTTTACCATAAATAGTACCCAAACCTTTTTCTCAGTCCAATACACATTTAACGTTCGTTTCTAAGTACCTTCCTCCCTTACCCTTGGCCTTTTCAGCAGTGTGTGTGTGTGATGGGGGGGAGGGGAGTGCGGCTCGCAGAGGTTGAAAACAGGCAGGTAAAAAGAAAGGTTTTAATATTTAAAAAAAAAAAAACAGAATGAAATTCTACCAAAGACAAATGACAGAGAAAAATGGAGAAAAAGGGTTGACAGATCTTGTGTGGTATCCTTGCTATATGGTAAGGCTGCAGTTCGGGCGATAATATGAAAAACTACTTATTGATTGTTGTTTTAAATTCTGTCCAACTTATATGCATACTAAATAGATTTTTTTCTCTTTAAAAGAAATAGTAAACAAAAAAACAAAAAAAAAATTTTGACAAAAAAATCAAAAACCGTTTGCATAAATGTGTTAAAAATATGGTCCATCTTCATCTCCCCTATTAAACAGCCGCCCGTGTTTGTTACTATTAATAGTGAATAGATGTAAAAGTGGTGTATTTTTATGAAAAATGTGCTTGCATAGATAATTTTTAAAATTAGATGGTCCACTTTCGGGAAAAAAAAAAGCCGTTGCATCAGATTTTCATTTTCTCTTCTAGTTTCTGAGATCTAAACGGGATGGACGGACGGACAGGCCACATAAAACTAATAGCGTCTTTTCCCCTTTCAGGGGGCCGCTAAAAAGGAGTGTATAGTGTTGGACACTCAGTTTAATTACGCACTAAAATGGACAGACAGTGTACGCACATTTTATAGTGACGACATAGACCTTGGGGTTAGAAATTAGTGTAGACTTTGAGATCAGTTAGTGCTAGGCTCTCAAGGGGATAACATCGTTGTAGTGACTGACTCGACAGTGGCCCATTCTGTATTAAAGATTGTTATATTTTCATCTGGAGTGAACTTAGTCATTGAGCCTTTTATCCTATTTATCTTTCAATCCAAGTAACGTGATATTCATGTTAGGACACGCATCTGCAATACACCTTACAAGGTGCGCACGCTAGAATTAGCAAGGTATTTAGAAATACTTTACAAACAATTGAGACACATGCATCCGTTTCAATAGCTAGATACTCATCCAAGCATACAGATACATTTCATCTTTTTAGCATAAAGTCTAAACGTTACGCGCTGACAGCGGAGCGAGAAGACGTTTTTTTTATAAGACAAACAAAAATGTCTTCCATTTAGATTCTGAACGTAGTTATTACAAATTGTAATACTAATGAAGTAAACACGACAGTATCCCCACTCTTTTATATATACGAAAGACCTCAGTAACAAGACCGAGTCAAAAAGTTAATCTTATAATTAGTTCGTCCATCGTGGTTCGATGATGACCACTTTTGTCATCCAGTGGACCGAGGGCTTTGTACTGGGGTTTTGTGCCTCCTCATGTGGCTGGTGAGACCTATGTGAGCCTGGAATGTTTGGCTGCACACTGGACAGGTTATTCCAGTTGAAGCTAGTGTCATTGGCCTTGCTTTTCTTCTCGGGCGCTTTTCTTCTGCCAGTGCAGTTCTCTTTTCCTCAGCAACTTGTGCGCCAGTTTTTAATAGCGCGACGCCATAATGCTCTGTCATGTGCTTCTGTCTCCCAGGTTGCTGGGTCTATGCTGAAAGCCTTCAGATAATTTTTGAGGGTATCCCTGACGCGTTTTCTTTGTCCGCATTGAGCGCGCTTTCCTTCCCTTATTTGGCCATACAGGAGTCATTTACGGATGCGGCGGTCTTCCATTCTGCAGACGTTTCCTGCCTATCGCAGTTCGGACTGCATCAGCATTGAGTGGATTCTTTTAAGACAACATTTCAATAGCAATTCGTCAGAACCAACACTTTCTCTCGATTAAAGTACGTCGTTATACTAACATCTTTGGGCTTACAACAGAACAGGTCCGCTACAGGACGTCTCATTGGGCGTACAATAGAACAGGCCCGCAACAAGACGTCTCATTGGGCGTACAACAGAACAGGCCCGCTACAAGACGTTTTTCTGACAGCAGGGGTTACAAACTTACATGCTATAGGCTAGTCCCTCGAGTATTTCTCAGGCTTCAGTTTCTATTTGTCCCACTCCTTCAATGCTATAATTAGAATAACTTAAATTCTGGAGCACAGAAACGCAAGAAAACGCTTGGCGCCAGGGCTTCGTCCATGATCCCGCCTGGGGGAAGCTAGCAGCGCTCCATCAGACACCCTAGCTGAGTAAGGGGGTGCGATGAAAGTAAATATTTGATATATTAAAAGATTGATAAACACCAGTCGAATGTTAAGCCTTTCCCATAAAGACTATCAGCCTTTCAAGCTTAATATAGAAAGCATTCTCAGTGTATGTTTTACATTTTACTAAATATAATAATCCTACAGCGTAATGCAAGTTTTCACTATTGATAAAATGGTATAAACAATATGATTTTCAAATAAGACCAACACGCATTTTACAGAATTGTTACAATAAATGTTTTTAATTGTCTGACTTTATTAGGGCTCAACTAAATATAATTAATAAAAACTATCGCTAGTTTTTATTGGAAAATTTGGAGACGAACGTTGATTGAAAGGGGGGGGGGAGTGACCCTGAGCTAACCGCACCGGGTGATACCAACCTTAGTGACGCCACTACCCTTTAAGCATGATCGTAAAACATTGTGTGTAAATTAATGTTATTAAAACCATTATTTTTATAAAACAAATGTTCTCATATACCCTTGTTTCTTTGGAGCTTTTTACCAAGTCTAGCCAGTAATTAGATAGACCTCAGATTAAAGTACGTTTCTCCTTTTGATAAATCATTTTAAATAGTAGTTGGCTTATACTCCTCTAAGTTTATTGCAAAAAAAACAATACAAATTTAAAACTGGATTAAAATTGGTGATACATGCCGGTCCCAAGCCCGGGTGAGAAAGGAGGAGGGTTTGGCGTGGGGCTAGCGACCCCACCCTGCTAAACCACTAATGCTACAGAAACGGCAAACTTGCTTGCCGCCCAATGCGCCGAATGGCGCGGGAGAGGTAAGTCCAAGTAAGTAAGATACATGTATTGCTTTAAACAAAAGTGGCTGCCAGACGTTTGATAAAGTGAGAAACAGCTTTAATAAAAAGACAAAGCGCATGAACAAAATAAGAAAACAAAACATTTAACATTGATCAAATTAAACAATATAATATAGACATTTACAAAGGAATCAACAAAATAATTTAACAACTTTCTTGTGGGAAAAGATCCAAATTTGCGCAGGACCGACTAGTCCATGTTAACCTCCCTTTGTTACACACTCGTATCGTTTTCTTTAGTGATTCAGTGTTCGATGGTCTCGACATAATCAACACACACAACGTATTGATATACGCATAAAAGCATTATAGGGATTCTCAAGTTATAGTTTTATTCGTCATAGCTTTCAACAGGACATTACATAGAACTATACAAATATACATGAAGTGGATATTGACTTTTTTTTTTCAGTCTGTAGGTTGAAATATATTGCCAAGATAAGGCTTTGCGCTATGTTATTACTAGTGTTATTATACCAGAGAATTTCTATAACGAGAAATAAGCTTTACATTTTATTAAAATATATAAATATCTTTCAACTTTGTATGATTAATGCATTGTACGTTAGAAGTTACCCAGAACTTTGAATAATGATGTTTACTTTGCGACATGCTCAGCGATTTCGAAGTAAAGAAATGTCTTTAAAAAATGTCGTAAATGGGTTCTCATTTTAAACGCTGGGAGGTGGGTTGGCGTTGGCGGTGGTTGTGGTGGTTGTTGACGTTGTAGATGTTTCCTGGGAAGGTGTCTGGGTGCCGGTGGTGAATAGATCTTGCCCTGGTCTGCGTCCTTGGACACGAGGTCCGAATCTATTTTGGCTTGGGTTGGTGAAGCCTCCGATAGGGCGGGGGGCACGTGGGATACGCTTTGGAATTCTGATGGCCACAGTTCCGTCCACCACCAAGATGGTCAAGTCTTCAGTCTCAAAGGGAACAGCGTTACCTGGAAACACAAAGTTCAAACTTCATTTACTTATTCTACGCAAGTTATAAGTAATTATCTGTAAAATAAGGTAAGATTATTTTCTTGGTGGAAAAAAATGGAAATTCAGTTTGATTAGGATTGTATACCTAAGCATTACAATATAGAGGCAATTGCAAAATATGCTAAACAAAATGACATACACCCACAACCAGCGCTTGATGAATTGGGCTTCTGTATACTTATCAGTGAGGTGGAATGAGTTTACAACACTTTGACAGTGACATCAAGGAGTTTTTAAAAACTCTTGGTTACGGGGGGGAATGCAGAGTAATATGTGGGTGCACAGTGGTAAAAATGAGTGTTTTGCGTGGGAATGGTGTCAGTCGCGAGGAAAGGAGGCGTCAGTGATGATGAAGCATCATTGAAGATGAAGCGTTAGTAACGAGGAGGCGTCCATGATGAGGAGAGGTCAGTAAAGAGAAGGCGTCAGTGAAGAGGAGGCGTCGGTGAAGAGGAGACGTCGGTGAAGAGGAGACGTCGGTGAAGAGGAGGCGTCGGTGAAGAGGAGACGTCAGTGAAGAGGAGACGTCAATGAAGAGGAGACGTCAGTGAAGAGGAGACGTCAGTGAAGAGGAGACGTCAGTGAAGAGGAGACGTCAGTGAAGAGGAGACGTCAGTGAAGAGGAGACGTCAGTGAAGAGGAGACGTCAGTGAATGAGGTGACAGTAAGCGTCAGCGGAATTCATTTAAGTAGTTACAATAAGAAGTTGAGATAAAAGATCATTATGTCATTACAGACGGGTCTAACATCCTACGAGTAGCTAAGCTAAGCAGGTAACAGAAATGAATGGAGATAGCTGGTGAAAGTTTCTCTAGTGGTGCACACCAGAGTGAAAGTGACAAATGAATCAATACACAATATTGACGTAGTTAAATAATTTTTACTTTTGTAATCCCTGTTAGTTCTGCCCTGTTAGTTAACTCAAGAGACAATTAAAGAACAGTTTGGCGACATTTAGAAACTAGTGTCATTTTCGCATAGGTAGCCCAAGCCAAGCTCAAGCTCAAGCCTACTTAGCCTCTCGACCAGGCTTCCATTATTTAAATTCATAATGCCTATAGACTTTTTACTGTATATAAATGTGTATAAAACATGTCTACTATAACAGACTTAATTGTGCGATGTAGAATTTCTAAGTTTTACCAACGTCTGGCGTGGTCATGATAACTCTGCCGTCTCTGCAAGCACGTCTCAGGGATGGGTAGTTGTCATAGAGTGGTCGCACCTGCTCAAGTGGGAGGGGGAGTGAGGTGCCGTCAAGTCGGAACTCTGCTGTGGTGGAAGCAGACGAGCCCTGAAAATAAAATGAATCTTATGGATCACAAAAGTACAGCGGAACAAAATACAAAAAAATCACCAATCTTTATAATAAGTGGCCGAGTGTTTTGTTTTACTAGTTTCGGATGTTTCATTGAAAAGGAAAACTATAACGTCCTGGTTCAAACCCTCTGGGGGGGGGGGGGGGGGTGGAAGCTTGCATATTAAATGTCAACTATTGGGACGACATCCTGGAGCGTTTGTCACAAAACCAGACAGCCATCCTTGTTTCTTCTATCAAGTTTATATGCTTTAATAGTAATAAGCCGACCCGCGGCGTAGCATACGCCCCCCCCTCTTTTTTTTTCTGAGCCTCTCTCTCTCTCACCGCGAAATGTAGGTGGGGTAACTCTAGTGAGACTTGCAGAAAAAAAAGAGTTATCTTTCCATGACTTTTTCATCTTGGTGTCCCGCATGGTTGGGCCACGAATAGAAGTGTATATATAGATTATGTAAAAAAAAATTTACGAAACATTGAGTCTATTCGACATCCGAGAAGATATCACGTTAAATGCAGCTTGAATATATGAAAGAAAACAAGGAAAATACAGCAAATGCTTTTTTTGTTTAAAAAAAAAAAAAAAGAAAATGAAAAGCATCGCACAATCACTGCCATATCGCAATACTGCAAGATTTATCTCCCCCTTTCCTATATAACAGAAAATTAACTAATTACCAATAACTGATTCACTAATTGGTTACTTTTCAACAAATTATTCATGGATTGTATTATGAATAATTGCGAGATTGTGAAGTACGAGAAAAAAAATCCACCTTGACAGACAGACGGACTGAGCTAATAAAAGATTTGTAAAAATGAGTGTAGATATTAAATATCAACCGTGGTAGTATTTGGATGTATTCCAACCCTTCTCACGTGACTTGGACTGACGTAAATGAGGTGGATCTTAGAGCGTACGACTCCATCATTACAAATACAGCGTCGAAGCCGAACTGACAGAAGAGCTCCCTGCTTAACTCGCTAAATACAGCTTTCAGTTTTGACTTTCACGCATGCGCATTAGTTTCTTGGTAATTTTTTTCTATTTCTATTTTGTTGGGTGTGTGTGGAGATGCTAGTGGGGTATTAGGATTGGGGGTAGGGGCGACAATAAGTAATGCTAAAAAATACATTACATTGTTAGTTTGAACTGTCTCATATATTTAAGTGAACAGCATATGGATCAGATAACGTTAAGTTTTTATATTTCTTTAACCCAAAGCTAAGGGAAGCTCTGTGGACGTTTTTATATTTTCAAGTATCTCAATACATAGTTGTCCATTTTTACAGTATATAATAATAATAATAATTTTAATAATAATAATAACATTTGTTTAAAGTGTGTCTTACGTTTCTGGCATCGAGCTCATCAATTACATCCTGGTAGGTCAAGTTTGTGTTTGTGATGAAGCATGGGCCAAAGCTTCCAATAGCTACCAGCTGAGAAGGAGATTAAAAAATATAGTCAATACAATGTCTAGTATGCATAAGGATTCTTTAGCAAAACCTAACTTAGTAGAGATATAATCTAAAAAAAAATGTTAGTACGAGTCTTCATTTTTTGTGTATATCTATCGTTCTAAACAAGGCAAAAAAAAAAGGGAGGAATGGAGAAAGACGGTCGACAAATCTTGCCTGGTGCCCCAACGGTCCAACAGACTAAGGGATAGGTAAGAATATGTAAAAATTCGTTCACGATACTAATTTTGTTTATATTTATAGTTTGCGTTTTAAAAGTGGTTTTTTATAGAGCAAACTACTTATCTTATATAATACAGACGTTTCTTCAAAAAAGAAGATGATTACGTCCTACGCGTCATGCATTCAGTCATGCATATTAACCAATGACTAAAATTTTGCCAAGTCACTGATTTTCCTGGCTGATTCAGACAACCCATTCCATGCTCTAATAGCACTAGGGAAGAAGGAGTATTTGTACAAATTTGTCCTAGCATATGGGATGAGAAATGTGCCTTTATCTTTGTGTCTTTCAGAGTATTTTATTAAATTTTGTTTTTGTATTTAAAGATTACGGTTCAGTGTTTTATGTATAATTGCTACTTTACTTTTATGTCTTTTGTCCTGAAGGCTTTCTAAATTTAGTGATTTTACTATATGTGTTACTATAGTCAAATGTGAATATTCGTTTGTTATGAATCTCACTGCTCTGTGGGTCTTACGACGTGTGTCAGCGTGCGTATAGAAGTGTGCATGTGTGTGTGTGTGTGTGTGTTCAGCGCATTAATCATTAAGCAATACATCAAGTTTTAAACAAATCAAAGAAATCATTAGTACATGTTCAAATGACATAATCAAACCAGCTTAACTGGGATGACCTGGGCGGGGGTCGGGTCATCAATCACAATCTGTCAATCAACTCAGTTGTCAGTTGAAGTAGACCCTATGACCTTGAGGGCGTAGGCTTTTGTTTGTAATGTTTATTTCTCTTTGAACAAAAAATTTTTTTAAGTTCATTGACCTTGGGATTTAAAAAAAAAAATTAGAAAAGTCCTTTCACTTTTGTTATGGTGGTGCTGGGTTTAATTTTACTGGGATGTTACTCTTCTAGATTTTCCACAGTTTGTTCATGCCAGCGGATGCTAGGCCTAAACGAGTTTTCATCTCTTGTACTGATCCTCTTATCTTTTACAATGTTTGACCCTAGATATTTAAATGAGTCAATTTCTTCTAATTCAGCTGCATGCAACATTTTGTACTCCACCACAAACTAGGATTTTTGCTTGTGTCTGCACTTATTTAGAAATGGTATGCGCCCTAGGCGTAAGCGTGTGTGAGATTTTAAAATATCCAGATGCCACACAATTTTATTGGCGGTAGCATTTAATTTAAAAGTTGGCACTCAACGAAATTTTCGTGGACAGAACTTTTTGCTTCTGTTACTGTATCTCTGAATATTACAATGTCACTTAAAATTGAAATTTACTTCTAAAGAAATAGTTATAGGAAAGGTCTTAAACTGTTGAATATATTAACTTTGATATTTCATTCAAGTCAAAACTAATTTGCTTATTGGTGTTGGACTTACTGGACTGGGTGTAGAGAAGTCGTACAGAATGCTGGCCCGGCTCAGGTTCAAACCCCTCAAGCCTTCATCAAACGATCTCATGATGATCAAGTTGGAGCCTCTGAAGTAACATCCAAAAACACAGGTCATGGTTAGTACTGAGGTATTATAACTTGTGATTATCTTATTTTCCGGTTTCTATCAAAGTTGAGATCAATGCATTTGTATTGTAGGCTAGTTTTAAAAACATTGTCAATAAATATTCATAAAGAACATTATCAAAACCAAAACGAAAATTTCCTTGATTTAGCTTTAAATTTATTGTTTTTAAACATGGATTATAAACTCACATGTTTTTTACAATGGGACATATTGTGCTATAGCAGACATTGTATAGATGGAACTCTAGAGCTAACCGCCATACAAGAAAATGGAACAGTCATGACGTCTGCATAAAGCAAGGCCGGACCGGCTATATGGGCATAAAGGCAAATGGCCGGTAGGGCCACATAAGGGTTTCATGAATGCCACTATAGAATTATTAAATTATTAAAGGTTTTATAATATTTTATAGAAAAAAAAAGGGGACCTCTGAGCGTCGTGATTATTATTTTTTTTGCAGACTCTACAGTGTAATGCTAATTTAATCTAACACATTTTCCTAAATAATGTAATAGCCTACATCCGTAGACTGTGCTACTAGTAGGCTTCATCCTTTTAGAGCCCTCTCTTTTAGCGATTAAAAAAGCAACATTAAGGCCTACTATATTTCTTTAAAAAAAGATACAGATTTCATTATATGCATGCGTTCAGTTAACGATATATTATCAAACTTAACAGAATGATTTTGAGGACAGGTAGACCTAGAAATGGATGTCTATCATATGATATACAACTTGTGGGCCGCGGATTGTATAAAAATGCCTGGGCCGATTTTAACACCCAGTCCGCCCCTTGCATAAAGTATGTAGCTTGATGCATCGCGAGTCACGAGACTTACGTTGGAACAAATGCGCTCTCGTCCACACTGCTGCCACTCACATTCCTAGCCCAGCTGTAGACGTCACCGTCCGGAAGTTGAGGAGGACCACGTGGTTTACCGCCACGATTCTGAAAAATAAAAATATACACTTTCTAATTCTGATGATAAACCCATTAATCGTGCATTATGGTTGAAAGTAGTATTAGATCTAGAGTCACGTTGGTTTTCCATAACCCGGAAGAAAAATCTTTTCCGCGAGTTTATCGATATGCTAGAAAACTTAACGTGACCATTTGGGCTTAATGGATTATCGGAATAAAGATGATCTTATGACCCATAGGACAAATGATATTATGCTATTTGTTTTCTGAGGGCTTATACTTTGGAAGGTATTAGGTGACTAGCAAAATCAACTAATATTTTTATTTTTTCAAGATAACGGTCATATGACCATGTGCCCAATAAGCCATCGGCCGAGTACCCATTAAGCCATCGGCTGAGTAACCATTAAGCCATCGGCCGAGTACCCATGTAGTCACTCATGAAATTGAGCCCTTATTTCAGAGGGGGGAAAATCCGACCTCTACACCTAGTTTTGAACCCCAAACATTCAGATGTTAGATTCAAGACACTGTACCACTCCTAGTGGAATAGACAAGCTTGTGAGTTAAGGAGAATGAGAAGGGGGAGGTAATTAATACTTGTATATGCAAATTAAAACATGCAACTGATTTGTTTGTCTTAAGGTAACTCACCTGGTGATTTCTTTTTGTCAAAACTTTGGCATTCTCAAGAGATTTGTTTCGTTGTTGTTTTTTTCGGAAATAGTTGGTTGAAGTTTTACAAATTAAACAATATCGACACTACTTACGGCCCTCTATTTTCCCAGGTAGTCAAAGTGAAGACCCGGCCTTTTAAGGGGGACATTGTGCTTTTCGAGATTTTAGATCCAGCACTGGTTGTCATTATTACAACAAAACTGAAACACTTATACGCTAATTAAGCTCTGAGTTGTGACACTTAGCTAAAATCTCTGACAGGTTGATGAATAAAGGTGATTGGGAGGGGGGGGGGGGTCGTCAGAAGTGTAGACCCAAACAGTTTTGATTTAAGTGATTTCAAACTTGATTTTTAAAAATGCACACTTAGTGATGATAGAAGCCAGGAATGTCGCTAGTCAAACTGTGTTCTGACTCTAGTTGGGGAAATTAAAGACGGTCATTCTTTGTGCTGGAGGCGTGATTGCTAAACACAAAATCCTTGGCCATAAAAACAGATGACCTTAACATCATCTGCCCCATAGATCGCAAGGTCTGAAAGGGAACTTTTACTTACTTTTTTTTAAGTTTAGATTTTTAAATTTATGGGTTAGTTTGTTTCGCTCTTTTTTTTTTATTTATGCTTTTGAAACGTATGCTTTCTAAAAACTTTTTGAGCAGGAGCGTATAGGCAGGCTTTGGAAACTATTTTACAATCTTTCACTATATCAGGTACACAGAACGATGTGAACGTTATCTTATATACTACGGACGTTCCTTAAAAACTAAGATTATTT